>CAUYQG010077404.1:0-12723 GCA_963574415.1 Tarsius wallacei | reverse complement strand
ATTCAGCCATTCTAGTTATTCTTGTGTTTATTTATGTTGTCAATTTATTGACATTATTTACCAAAAATAAATGATTTCAACTCATCCTTTAGTTATATAATAGCACAAATCCAATGAATGCTAATGCCCAGTATTGAAATTGGGAGTTAGGCAGACAGGTTCCTTCTCTCATTCTTTATTCAACTTTATTCACCTGACAATAATTATCCCCTAAGCCATATTTTCTTAATTTTTATTTAAATGTTGTTTCAATGGAAGGACACTTGCATTTAAATTGTTTATGCATACTATTCAAATAAAATCATTTTCAACCCAAATGATTACATATTTTAATAGCATCAGCAACAAATCACACTTGGAAGAGAAACAACAAAAAATGTCAGGAAAGATTTAAACATTTTATGAAATATTGAAAAGAGAATACCATTGATCCATTCATTTACTTAGGATTTAATAAATAAATAAATCTTGAGTTAGTTTAAGAAATAAATTAAAAGCTAGCTGTAGTTTTCCACTTTTTACTCATAAAAATCAATTGCTAAGTCAATGTAATTGAAGTTATATGAAAAAAAATTTCTGAAAATTAAAATTTATTTTCTATTACAGCATTTTAAATAAAATATTGATGAATAAAAGTGATATGTTTTGAAAAAAATCAGTATAATAACCTGGCAAAAGAATAAGAAAATCTTCAAGAATAAATATATCCATAGATACTCAAATATAGTATATGCAAATATTTAAAAGAAGGATGAGTGGTAAATAATTATATTAATAATTATAGAAAATACAAATTTAAATATATTCCCGTATTAATAGACCACCTACTACACATTCTGATTGTTACTTGCATGTTAAATTAATATGAAGCTAAGAAAAAAAAGTTAAGATGATTTTTTTCTCCACAAATAATTTATTATTTTTTCTACATTTAGTTTGAAAACAATTAGTATTTACAAAATGTTCCAATAACATATTCTTTGAATTTTTTAAGCATAATATAACACCAGCACGCTCATTATTTTACTTTCTATGATTTTCAAAATGAAACTTAGAATGTATTGTTAGCTAATTTCCTGATGGTAGCCATCAATAAAAATTAGCATTAGGTCTCTGGGAGGCTGATGCTACTTATTTTGGGAATCACTGTAAAGATATTTGAGGAGTTTCTAATATGAATTGATGGTGTCTTTTCCATGCATCTCATTAGAGTCATAAAGTGAGTTGAAATTTAAATCAAGGGTAAATAACACATTAGAACAAACTATACAAAGTTCATTAAAATTTAAAGTTTGAGAATTATTCAAAGGAATACATTATTCGGTATATGAAAGAACAGCATTTTTTCCACAATTTTAAGTGTCCCAAAATAGGAAGATAGAAGTCTACATTTCATTTGCTTATACTATAAAAATATACTATTCTTCAACCTTGCCTTACATATCTTTAAATTTCCTCTTGCTTACTATTAAAGGGCTGCCTAAATAGATCCTCTTTGTGACAGAAATTGAGTAATTTTTCATAAATCCTATTTCTTTATCTTGGGCATCTGGGAGCACAATACTTCAAATAATAGCATTCCTCCTGTGATTCCATTCTTGCTATGTGACTTGGCCAAATGATTGAGGCTAGAAGTGGTGTCGGGTAGCATGCGGTGTGTGGCTCTGGGGGATTTGTTTTCGCCACAGAACGAATTTCATAGCAAATCCAAAGTATAGTTTAATATATAATTTATTAGAAAGAAAAGGACACACTCAAGGAAGTGCATGAGTTCCTTAAGAGAAAGAGCATATGCTTGCCTTTGACAAGAAGCTTTATATAGTTTTACAATGATGGTTAGGTAAACCATTAGCTAAGAGTGGAGAGCTGTAGGTATTTTGTCACAAGTATTGATTACCACTTCTCAAACTTTTAAGGATCTTCTAAATAATTAAATTTACTATCTGTCTAGATTTGAGCTTTTCTTAGAACATCATATCTGTGTTTTGAGTTATTTCCTATTTTTTTCCGTGATTTACTGGTAAATCTACATTTCAATCTGCAAGCGGGTAAGATCTGACATGACTGACTGATTGGGTGGGAGCTGTGTAATGATAAGAAAGACACTGGAATGCTTAACCATTTTGTCGCTCAGTTATCCAAATTAGACCTACTTAAGAAAACTTGTCTAACGACATCTAAACTACGTGATATGCTAACTATGTCTGCCTCGGAAGAGATTTACATATGTAGAATTGGCTGTAATTTATTCTTTACTTTCTGTCATAGGCTATCATTGCCAATTGTATTCAGAAGGTCCAATGGAAAATTGGGAGTCAGCCCTAGGGGATGATGGAACCACAGGAGACAGGTAGCTGGGATCCCTGTTTCCTTCTTGTAGGAAAGCACCACTTGAGACATACCATAACCACACTGGACTATGATGTAAGAGATAAATAAACATTCATTGTATTAATCCACTAAGATTTTGTGGCTTTTCTTAACAGCTGCTAGGAATTATTCTGACTAACAAAATAGGATGCCATATAAGATGGGTTTTCTGGTTAAGTCCGGACGTTCAAAATAAAAATGTAGATATTTGATTTTGTTATTTGGTTTAATATATTCTATTCTGATTGATCAACAGATAGGAAAAATATGTTAATTTACATGAGTTTTGTTTCTTAAATTTCACATGCTTAAAATAATACTGAAAAGCATTAAAATATAAATTTTAGAGAGTTTTAAATGCCGGTTGCCAATTATAAACAATATAAAATAGAAGTAGAAAATAAAGTCATTATAATTTTAATGTTTTTTGACTTAAATGTTATTACATTCTTGACATGCACTTGTCTATGTAAAATGGAGCTTAATAACACAAGAATGTGACCATCATTAATACAATTCAGAAACCCATACAGACTGATTAAAGCAACCCAAATCACCCTTGATCATATTTCTGACCACTTATCATTAGCTGAGCTTCTCTTTTATGGTTTTCTATGTCCTTGTCAAGTAATTGCTTCAGAACTAGATCAATGAGAATCTATTAAAAAGAATTAAGATCAAATTCAGCTCCAATACCCTTTTCAATGTGGAACTGTCCTCTTTGACATTAGCGTAGAACAATTAATATACATATATGCTCATCACTGTCCCCAAATTCCCTCAACTGGGCAAAATAATTACAAAGATTCAGGATTTGTGTGTGTGTGTGTGTGTGTGTGCAGAACTCAACGTAGCCTTTAGATAAAGAATCATGTTATCACGGCATCTGAAACTCTATCATCAGTTCAATGGATTTTCTCAGAAAGATTATACATTTTTTATGGTTGATATGCCTGAAGAAAATTGTCTGCATGATGGGAAAGAAATAATTAAACCTAGTAGGGGTTTCTTTTGCAAGTTACCAAGGTGAAAGGCTGGAATCCACAGAACAGTGAAGTCCTGATAAAATATTTACTGAAATTTATTCAGAATTAGTACTGTAGCCAAAATATTCAACTCTAAATTTCCATATAACAATTGTTGACTGAGAACATAATGTGAGGAGATAGATCACAGAGGTTTTGCTGTGGCTATGCTAAATGTGCCCGTGGTCTAGTATGTATAGTTCCTATTGGTCCACAAATAAGGGAAATATAAGTAAAACGTGTAAATATCATGAAATATGTTCAAATCTGCATTATACCAATCAGATAAATCTGTATTATGTGCGTTGAAATCATCAAATATTTGATGGGTCAACAAATTGTCAAAATTGATAGGAAAACATGATTTTTGCCATTGTATATGCATAGTTTTGAATTTTTAAAGTTAAATGTTGTTCTAAAGCATTACAATTTTATTTGAAGTAAAATAACCCATTACTACTTCCTCATCAATTTTATGAGAGCCGTTTCTTTTAAAAGTAGAGAATCACATAGCAGAGCTAGGCAACCCCTAGAAGTTTATAACATTCTACCATTACTTGAAGATATTTATCAGAATTATAATTGAATAACAGATTTCATTGGAGTTGACACATTTTAGAGTATGACGGTTGCTGTCAAAGTTTCTAAGATTACTCTTCCTTTTATTTTTTTATTTTTTATATGTTTTTTAATATCATTTTTTATTTTGAATACTTGGAGTACAATTCAGGGTCAGTTAGGCAAATATTCATGATGCAGGTATTCTTGTTGATGAGGTATGCCCACCCCTCCCCTGGCAGTTGCCCACTACAGCCAGTCCCTTTCTTAGTATTACGATAGTTGTTCAAAGTCTCCTTATGAGTGAGAATATGTGATACTCAGTTCTTTGTTTCTGTGATAGATCACGCAGTGTGATAGAATCTAAGTCTTTCCAAGTTGCCGCAAAGTTCATAATGTTGTCTTTTTTTATGACTGCATAATACTCCATCGTGTATATGTACACATTTTTTTGTTTTTTGAAAGCAAGATTCACTGGCAGGACAGAAAATCTCCCACAGTGGGAGAGGACCCGAGGGGGTTGCCTGCACCACCTTTTCTTTATCCAGTCCTCTTTCCATGGGCAGCACGGTTGGTTCCATGTTTTTGCTATTGGCGAATAATGGTACAATAAACATGCGTGTGCAGGTATCTTTTTTATAGTGTGATTTGAGTTCCTACGGATATATTCCCAGTAGGGGGATGGAGGGTCATATGGGAGGTCGATTTTTAGATCTTTTATGACACACTGTTTTCAGTAACACTGTTTATCTCCTTTTCCTACTACTTTTAGAATGTAAAAAATAGTTTACTCAATGCAATGTTTATATTATTCTATTTCTAATGGTGTTTTAGTCAATTTATTAACTTAAAAACCATCAATACATTATTTAGATCTATTTTCTTTTTGGCCATGGGTATTTTTGAGAAAAATGCTATAAATTTGATAAAACACTGTTTACAATTTGAGGTATAGTAGTTAGGATGATAATTAAACCCGGGCTCGGTGGCTCAGCCTGTAATCCCATGCTTTGGGAGGCTGAGGTGAGTGGATAGCCTGAGCCCGCGGGCTCAAGACCCGCCTGGGCAAGTTGGTGAGCCCTCATCTCTACAATAAATCAAAAAATTAGCCGGGCGTGGTAACGCGCGCCTGTAGTTCCAGCTACTTGGAAGGCTGAGGCGGAAGGATCGCCAGAGGGCGACAGAGTGAGACTCCAACTCAAAAAAATAAATAAATAAATAAAAAATAAATGAAAATAAATAAACCCAAGCTCACTTTATTTTTCTTAGCATAAAATTGGGGTGCAGTTCATGCTGCATCTGTTCTGTTGAGAGGGTCATTTAACTTTATTAAGTATAAACTTTCTCATTTTTACAATGAAGACTATGATAGTGACAACTTGCGGAGTGGTGTGGAATGGATGAGATCATATAAGTAACACATTTAGCTCAATACCTGTCAAAGAGTTGATTGGCAATTATTAAAAATTACTAGGAATAGTACTGGGAATAATATGGATGGAATTTTATGGTTGAAAAATTATTTTTAAGGTACATAAGTATAATCTACTTATTACAGAATAACACCACTTATCTTACTTTAATCTGCATATTAAAGGAATTAAATAAAAATGGTCAATGAGCACTATTACTGGAATGGATGTCTAAGTTTAGTAAATAAATATAAAACCCTATCACATAAAATTGGGAATAAACGCTTTATATCTGATGCCTAGTGTTTCCTCTGTTGCACATAATGTTCTAACAAGCGTCCCCTTTTCTCAGCCTAATTTTGCTTTGTTTGTTTTTTTTGTTGATGGTGGTGGATCTACAAAAAAGTCTTAGTATTCATCTATTCCAAAATATTACACGTTATGCTGCTTATGTTCTTCAGTGCATTTAGTTAATATAAACAAAACTTTGTTTTGTTCATAATTCATTTGGTAGTACTTCCCACTAATTACATCCCATGGACTTGATAGTATTCACAACTTGTATCATGAAATGCAGTTTATTTTTTGGCATCTTCGTATCTTTTTATTCATATGTTAGCGGAAGATCACACTTTGAGATTTGAAAGCACAAATAAAACTGCACGAAATTTTTCCTCACTCCTGAGGTTTCAGTCAAATGAAAGATTCGGAAATATGAAGAATAAAATATCAGCTTTATTACTAAGAATGAATTTGGAGAGTGTAATGTAGGGATGGCAAAAATAGGCTTGTGAATATCAGCCACTTCCCAAATACATAGAGCGTATTCATCCTAACAGCCTGTCTACCCCTCAGGAATTGAATACTGACCTTCTAGGTCTACCCAGATTGAGAAGCATGTACTTGAATGCATCCTGATTGTCAGCACAAACAAACCAAAGTGACAACTTCCTGTAGTCAGGAAGAGACCAAAGTTGCTGGGACGCTCATACTCACTTTCTGATAACCAAGGACGCCTGAAAAAAACCAGGAAGCATGCCCTACCCTTGGAACATACTTCCTTAGGAAGGAAGAAAAAACAGACTTGGTAATCTCCTTATTTTCCTTTAGCTATCATATGGTGCCATTAACCTTGATACAAACAGTATAGTTCCAGAAGTATTATTTTCATTCATTTTATGGAGAGTTTGTACAAGATGTGATTTAAATGCATGCATATGGTCGATGATAGCTAAAAAGACACAAAAAATCAGCAATTATAAAGAAATGTTAACTGAACTCTATTACAATAAAGAAAAAAATTTTCAGTTTTTCATTCCATTAGTAGCATTAAAAAAACTGTCTAATTTTTCTCAACTGTAAAATATTTCAGTGTCTCTATGATCTAAAAATTAAATTGGATTACTTTGCTTATATTTGTATGTACCTTACTTATATACTGCTTATATATGTGAACGACTTCTAGTTGTGTTTTTATTGAAATGTAATGACACCTGACATTACAGGCCCGCAATTTGGACTTTTTCAGTTCACTGTGTCCTGAACCAAGGATTTTGCCTACACAGGTTTTCACTTTACCTGGTATTTTTTTTGTTCCCTGTTGTCTGTTTGAATTTCATCATCTTGATTTTCAGGTTGTAGGTAAAATTTCATTTGCCCTGAGAAGCCAATTGTCACAGTCCAATCTAAAGCGGAGCTCTGTTGCCATAATCTCTTAATTAACCAGGATTTTAAAATGTTTGGTTTCCCTAATAAACATAAGCCTCATGAGATTTTTGTTTAGCTCTGATTGCCTAGTATCCAGAAGCAGTAGGCACGCTAAAGAAGAAGATCAACTTTTTGAATAAATGAGTGAGCGAATAAATGAATTTAATTTGCCCAATCGGATCCCAACTGCTAGCTACACAGCTAAGCCATCATCATTTATTTACTTGGGTTACTAAAATAGCCTTCTAATAACCTTCTTAAAAAAAAATCTGCATCTACTTTTGTCCTATAATAATTTATTATTCATTTCATCGCACAACAAGGAATGATCTTGTAAAGTGCAAATCTGGTCACAATCACATCTCTCCCTTAAAATCCTTCCATTATCTTCCATTGTACCAATTAAAGATGACAATACTCACCACGATGTGCAAAGTCTCACATGACAGGTTCCAGGTCAAGTCACATTTCCTTGTTTATGTCTCCCTGTCAGTAGACTAGAGTTACACAAACATTATTTTAATCTCTTTTTTTAATTGACAAATACAACACTGTATATATTTATGGTATACAATGTGAAATTTAGATACATGGTGAAATGATCAAATTAAACTGAATAACGTATTATCACCTCATATACTTACTTTTTGTGATGATATCATTTAAAACATACCCTCTAAGCAATTATTACCACAGTCATTATGTTACGCAATAGATTTCCAAAATTTACTTCTCCTGTCTAGCTGAATTTTATTCCCTTTAGCCAACACTTCTCCATTTATCTCTCATCCCTTCCACCCTCCGCCCCCCCCCCCACCTTGAGTCTCTGGGACACCATCCTTCTACCTTCTGCTTCTGTGATTTCATTTGCTTTTTCTTAGATTCACATATAAGTGAGATCACACAGTATTTGTCTTTCTGTGCTCAGCTTATCTCCTTAAAGCATAGTATTCTTCAGGTTCAACCATGCTGTTGCAAATGAAAAGATTTTCTTCTTTTTAAAATCTTAATAATATTCTATTGGGTATATATACCACATTTTCTTTATTTATTCCTTAAGGAACATCTGGGTTGTTTCCGCATCTTGGCTATTGTGAGTAATGTCGTAGAACACGAGAGTGCAGACACCTCTTCAACATACTGATTTCATTTATTTTGGATGGATACCCAGTAGTAGAGTTGCTGGATTATGTGGCAGCTCTATTTTTAATTTTTGAGGCTCTTCCATACTAATTTCCATACTGGCTGTACTATTTTGCATTCCCACTGACGGTGCGCAAAGGACTCCGATTCTTCACGTCTGTGCTAACACGTACCTTGTGTCTTTTTGATAACAGCTACACTTATGGGTGTAAGGTAGTATCCCCTTATGACTTTAATATGCATTATCTTGCTGGTTAGTGATTTGAGCACCTTTTCATACACCTGCTGACCTTTTGTATGCTTTCTTTGGAGAAACGTTTATTCAGGTACTTGGCAAACTTTTTAAATCAAGTTATTTATTTTCTTCTGTTGAACTAAGTGCCTGATATGTTGTGGGTATTAACTGCTCAACATACTTAAGATTTTCAAATATTTTCTCCCATTCCACAGGTTGTCTCTTCATTCCTTCTGTTGTTTCCTTTGCTGTTAAGAAGCTTCTTAACTTGTTGCAGTCCCTCTTCTATTTTTCTTTTGTTGCCTGTACAGCATTGGAAGAAGTCATATCCAAAAAAAAAAAAAAAAATTCATTGCCCAGAGCAGTGTTAATAAGTTTTTTTTCTATGTTTTTGCCTAGTCATTTTACAGTCTCAGGTCTTCTTTTTTAAGTCTTTAATCTTTTGAGTCAACTTTTGTATCAGATGAGATAAAGGTCCAATTTCCTTCTTTGCAAGTGGGTATCCAGTTAAAATGATTGTATTATTCATCACGCTTAGCTTATTTTTGCTTCAATGCTGTCACACATGTGTGTCTTGTTCTCGAGTCACTCCTTTGTCTTCAACCTTTTAGTACTAATCAGCCTTAAAGTCTCACCATGTGTTTTGCTTCCTCTGTAAGGACTTACTTGATGTCCCCATGGGAAATAAGGTGTGTAACCTGTTATATAGTCATTGATGGTTCAAAGGATAATTGGTTCAACATATTTTTTTGCCCCCACAAGACTATGAGTTCCCTGAAAATGGGCATGGCTCACCACAGAGAGTACCACGCCAGGCACATAGCAGGAAATCAGTATATACTTTTTTGAAACATTGATAAATTATCAAACAAAAAACATTATTCACGCTATTGAGCGAGACTTTTAAACGCTGATTAAATGATTTGTTCACTTATTTAATAAAAATGTATGAAAAATTATGTGAAATACCCTGTTTTGGGGTTAGGGAATGCAACAAAGAAAAAAGCAGACAGAAAGCATGTAACTTTGAAAGCTTCTATTTAGATAGGAATAATACATTACAAACAGAATAAATGGCGAAATATACAATATATTTAAAGATAATAAGTTTTAAGAGGAATAAGTATGTAGAGGAGGTGATGAATGGTGAATAGTATTCTTGGCTTGGGAAAAATGCAGCCGTCCCAATTGGAGATAAGAATATTCATAATTGGGAGGTGTTAAAGGAATATGCTCTTGTGTCTGAGTTAAATACTTCCTCCCCTTGTTTGCTGAGGACACTGAGGCTTTGCTGAATCTCATTAGAGACTAGGTGGAATTCTCCTGATAGTCATGAGGCTTTATAATTCTCCTTTTATTTTCACCTCGACTTCATGATTACAAAAAGGGAGACACCCTGAAAAGTGACTTAAGCTTTTCTTCATGCAAGGCATATCTCTGAAGTAAGTGTAATAGTGATTTAAGGGAACTTCACCAAACTTCTAGAGTCTTCTTTCCTAGTTTTGCAGTTTTTAAAGGTGCATGAAAAATAATAAATCTCGTCATTTTCCACAGATGATTTTATCCACTAAGGTGTACCCAAAAGAAGATAGCAATGTGGGGAGGAAAAGGAATGAGTTTAAGAATCAGAGAATCCATGTTCTCATTTCAGCTGGCTCACATTTTGCAAAGTATCATTTTCTCTGAGCCATGATTTCTCCTCCTGTACTATTGCACTAATATTTTAGGCCTCCCTCATGCCAGCTATTATGAGAATCCAAAAGAGGTCATGTGTTTTAAACTCATTAGCCAATTTTAAAGTACTAAACAAATGAAGATAATATGTATCATTACCTTTAAGGGCACATAACTAAACTTTATTCAAGGAAAATAGATAATAGGAAATTTCTAGTTATTAATACTTGCCCATAAACTAAAACAAAACAACAATTTAGAAAAAAAACTTTTTCTGAAGATTTAGTTTAACCTATTGGGGTTAAGTTAGGATTGCTATATGTATACATATATACATGTAGAACCCCATTGATCTCATATTAGCGCTCATTTTAACTGCAAATATGTGTCTGACAAAATCTTTAAGATAAAAAAATCTCATTTTATTTCTCTACAGAAATGCTCACATAATAACGTCTAAGTAAGAATATAATGAATAAACTAATATAAAATTTTGTACTAAAATTTGTAACTTACAAATACATTGAAACTTTCCCTAGAAAACAATGAAAGAATGCATGGATTTTTCATCTTTGGAAATGTTTCAGTATTTACCAGACTCAAGCTATTCTTTGAAGCTTTCCAATGATTAGGCAATATATATCTCATTTTCAAAAATCATTATTTTAATCTGAAGAGGCTGTACTTTAGAGAATAGAGACAATCTGAAGATTTGGTGGCACACCAGTATTTTATTATCTTGAATTTTGAAGTTCAGTTTCCAGGCAGATGCATATTGTTTAATCAATATCTCATTGCCATTGTATTTTTCAAGATTCTGTAAAATTTCAGGCTTATTCACTTGATTCTGAAATTACTAGCTCTACTCTGAAATCATGAAAACTGTGGAGTTTCTTCAATTCTGTCTGCTCAATCTGTTTTTATAAAACTCTGTTAAGCATGCAGTGTGAAAGCGAAAACATATTTGTTACTAAAGATGTGATTTATGACTTTTTGATGTCTTATTACTATATAAGAAGGGGTACAATATTAGTTTAAAATAGGATTATTTTATATAATGTATATTATATATGTATATTGAAGCTATAAGTTTTTCTTCACATAAAAATGCATTTTGTGTCTAGGGATTTTATTTCACTATATTAATATAAAGTTAACATTGACCATCCTGAACTTGTCACTGTAGTATCAATCCCAACTTCCTCTATTTTCACAAGTGAGAAAGGCCAGGTAAATACTTTTCCAGGTTGAGTTTTTTCTGTTCATATAGAAAGTACATATTTATTAAAGCCTAGTTCGTGACTGATGATGCAATATTTCTCAGAGCAACTAATTGAGGCTGAGATGAATACTATCTGACTGATTATAGCAAAATTAAGTGGTCATATCAATTTAATTAGCTCTTTTTTTTCTCTCTGAGCATTGCAAGCGAGTATAAAATACAACTTCCTTTCACTCTGGGTTCAGTTTACTTGGCTTGCTAGAATGTGTTGCTCTAATTATCTGGTGCTTTTGTTCATGCTGCTTCTTCTGGGTGGAATGCTTACTCTCATTTTTCAACTTGCAAACATTTTTTCATGCTTAAACCCGGTAGCATAGAGGTCAAATCCTCAGATGGTAAACTAAGATTGCTTGAGTTTGAATACAAGCAACTACTAATTTGATATGTGTTGCTGAAAGGATTACCTAACCTCTCCAAGGCTTGGATTCCACAGATGTGGTATTAGTCAGGGTGCACCAAAGTAACAGAGTCAATAGCAGATTTTATGTATGTATAGTAAAGTAATTAATGATTAGGTATTATCTCATGATATTACGGAGGCCTATAAGTCTCAAGATCTGCCATCAGAAAGCTGGAGACCCAGAAAAGCCATCACTGTGGCCTGAGGACTGGAAGCCAGAGAGCGGATGGTATAGATTCCAACCCAGGTCTGAAGGCCTGAGAACCAAGAACACTGAGGGTCAGAGCAGGTCGGTTTACCAGCTAGGCAGAGAGAGAGTGAATCCTTCCTTTCGCCATGTTTTGTTCTAGTCCTCAATGGATTGGACGCTGCCCACTCACATTAAGACGGGCAATCCACTTTCCTCAGGCCACAAATTCAACTACTAATCTCCTTTGGAAACACTCTGACAGACACACCCAGAAAAAATGTTAATCAGATAACTGGGCATCCTGTGATCCAATTAAGTTGACACATATAATTATCACAGATATTAAAAGCATAAGATTAAAACTAACTTTATAGGTAAGATTGATGATAACTTCTAATATTGTCAGAATAAAGCCACTCAGCAACAAGTTGCTTAACCAGCATTTTGGAAATATGAAGCACTCCATTAAAAGAAGGAGATATGCTTCTTCCCTTAAGGCCGCCTGTGCTCTTTTGTGAATGCTTCCTTTCTTTTAATTTTCTCTCTAATAAACTGGACTTGAAACCTGAAAAAAAAAAAAGCCACTCAGCAGATACAAAGCATTCAAAACATAATCTGATATGACTACCATGTAACTGTTTGTTATGATTTTAAGTTGTGGCTGTTATAGCCTTCCCATCCCGTAAGTTTTCATTTTAGCTCCAATACTTTTTTTTTTTTTTTTTTT
>CAUYQG010077403.1:0-49154 GCA_963574415.1 Tarsius wallacei | reverse complement strand
GGTTTTGATCAGGAATTGGTTGCCAGTTCCAATTTCCATCAGGGTGCTTCCTGCATTTTCTAAGGTTTATAGTTTGAGGTTTTACACTAAGGTCTTTGATCCATTTAGAGTTTTTTTTTTTTTTTTTTTTGGTGTGTGTATGGGGATAGGTAGAGGTCTTTTTTTAATCTTCTGCATATGGTCAGTCAGTTTTCCCAGCACCATTTACTGAATAGGTTCTCCTCTCCCCAGTGGTTGGTGGTGGAGGCTTTGTTGAAAATTGGTTGGCTGAGAAATTGAGGTTTTGCTTCCAGAATCTCCATCCTGTTCCATTGGTCTGTATGCCTGTTCTTGTACCAATACCAGGCTGTCCTGGTTATTGCAGCCTTATAATAAAGTTTAAAGTCTAAGAGTGTGATACCTCCTGCTCTCTTTTTTCCTGAGGATTATTTTGTCTCTTTGTGGTCATTTATGTTTCCATATGAATTCCTGTATTGTTTCCAAGTCTGAGAATAATACTGCTGTTAATACAATGGGTATTGCATTAAATCTGTAGATTGCCTTGGGTAGGATGAAGAAATGGGAATTTATAAAGAAAATTTATTTATTTATTTAATTTATTTATATATTACTGTAGTAATGAAGGCTGAGAAGTCCAAGGTTAAGGGGCCACATCTGATGAGAGTCTTCTTGTTTTGGGATACTCTCTACACAGGTTGTTACATTGTTGGGGGCCAGGGAGTGCTAGTTTAGATGTCTCTTCTTCTTGTAAAACTCTCAGTTCCCCTTGCATGATAACCCATGAATCCATTAACCCAGGAATCTGTGGACAGCTTAATCCATTCAGGAGGGCAGGACCCTCATGAGTCAATTATCTCTCGAAGGCCCTGCCTCTCAAAACTTCTCCATTGGGGATTAAGTTTCAGCATGAGTTTTAGATGGGACGTTCAAGCCATAGCAGTTACTTACCTTTACAGAAGGGTCCAGGAAAGTAGATACAGGAAGCTCAACATCATTCTCAGGAGGGGTGACAGCAGTCCAAGTACACAGCTTCGTTGACCTCCTAAGCCACATGGCTGTGGTGGTAGGAAACCACGGTGCCTGGGGTCACCTTGACACAGAGAAGCCATAACTTTTGCTTTCCACCAACTCTGAGTACTGTTTAAGTCAGGGAGCTTCAAGGTCTGCTTGCCAACTCAACATTTCTTATTTATTCTGTAACTCCACAGAAACAGGGCTGTGAAAATAGTGCGGCTGAGGTCATTCCCAAGCCTACATCGGTGCATATCTGATGCAATCCTTGTTGCTAACAGTCCTTGCTGTCCCTGAACCTCTACTCTATGATTCATAGGTGAAGGCAGAACCCAGAGGAGGACAACAGAGTCAGAGTTTAACCTTCCATACTCAATAGGAGCTCTCAAGGAAGCCCTTTCCAGAACTATAGTTGTGGAAGACAAGGACTTGCACTTGCCAGAGATAGACTTTGTTAGGATATAAAAAGGCTTTCTAAATTCCCCAAAGCTTCTATTTAATTACTGAGAAGGCTCAATGACATCCCATTCTAAGTCACGGCTTAGGAACACGCAGGCTATATGCCACATGATGGGAATGGGGAGGTAGAAACTCTTTCCAGACTTATGGAAAGGAACTATGGGAACTGAGGAGTAGAGACCTGCTCCCTGGCCTCCCTCTAGGTAAAAATCCAGGTGTAGAAATAGTGGTGAGGCATGATTATGCTGAGAGGCCCTGAGATATCCCCACTCCCATCCTAGCCTCCAACGAGCCCTGTAGAGCTTAGTGGAGATCCAGGAATATGACTATAGTCCCTAGAGAGGGACAAAGACTGCACTAAGAGGCAGTATGCCAGCCAGAAAGTCACTGTGATGCCAAGCAAGGAGACACCCTGGCATTATCCCTGAAAGAAGCTGAGAAATGGATAGCCTAATGCAGGGACCAAGTTGAGTGAATGATTGAACCTCCTCCAAAAGCCCACATCCACCCTAACAGCTAAGACAGCTTCTCTGTGACAGTTTTAATTGCAGGACCTGGTTCAGCCTGGGAATGACTGAGATTGGGTTTAGTAATCATGTCCCATTGTACTGGCATCTCTTATTTGCATTCAGACCGATCTTCTTTCACCTTACTAATTCCTCATAAGCCCCCGGAGTCAGCACCAATTCCCCACAATGGCTGATTTAGAGAGAAGTCTAATAGTCCATGTGGTATTTTCCTCAGCAACAAATTAAGTTAATGAACAAACCCTAGCCATTCGTCTCCATGATGCCAGCTGGGGAGTAGGCGGCCACAGTGTTGTCATCAGAGGCACTAATGTTGCTCTTGTTTTCCTCTAATCAAAACAATATATTCTTTCCTCTCTACCTTAGAGTTGGGAAGGGGAGAGTGCCACTTTTGGTGGTGAACAGACCACTTTTGACAGCCTCAAAGACTCAAGCTCAATGAAGAGAAACAAATCAATCATAGCATCATGACAAGTTAATAAGAGAACTCCATCTGCTCCCTCCAGTGGGAGCCCCACAATGCCCAAATCGATAGTATTTTCCCTGGAGCAGGGTTGGGGGAAGCTCCAGATCCCCTAGGTCTTTCCCAGCCTTGAATTCCCTCATGGTTGTGGGCATATATCCAGGTGCCCTGCCTCTGGGGAGTCCTTTGTGCCAGCCCTCTCCCCTGACTGGCTAACCAGAGGAAGAACACAAGTGAAAGACCTGGGTGAGGTGAAAGAAGGAGGGCCCAGGACCCCAGTGTTGGACAACTCAGACAACCCAGTGGCTCTGCTTACGCCCTGAGGGGAAGCCAGACTGTGGACAACTGTTAGGAGAAAGGTGGGGAGTAC
Organism: Tarsius wallacei; assembly: GCA_963574415.1. Taxonomy (NCBI): domain Eukaryota; kingdom Metazoa; phylum Chordata; class Mammalia; order Primates; family Tarsiidae; genus Tarsius; species Tarsius wallacei. The sequence continues at coordinate 46,324 of CAUYQG010077403.1, read as the reverse complement.
AGGATGACTATGTCTTCAACCAAGCCTTCCTTTGGGTTGAGCTGCCCCAGAAATAGGCCGGAGGCAAGGTTTTGGATGTAAGTACTTTACTTTGGAGGTGAAAGAAATGCCAGTAAACGGGGGGAAAACAAGACAGCCAATGAAGAATGTGTTATCAAGTCAGTTCCCATATGGACAATGGGACCCAGGGCTGTTAGAGAACTCTGGGAGCCAGTATAGGACATGAACCTTAGCGTTGTCCCACCTGAATGGGGGACAGCTGGGGTATTTATTCATCACTTCTGTCCGTTATAAGTTGGGGATATTAACTCTCAAGCACTTCATGCTCACCCTCTACGTGGGCTGAGTGGACATCCTGTGAGCTGCAGGGGTCTTTACAGAGCAGCCTTCAGTGTAGAGAGATGAACAGGCATTGACAAATACCAGCTCCATAGCCAGTTCTTCAGCAGGATGCCCCTTTCTGTGACTTGCTCACCCTTTTTCTCTTAGTGCCTTTGTGTCTGAACCTTAATTTCCTTAAAGACCTTTCTTCTCCTCTGTGCCTAGTCACTAACCACCGTCTTTAGATTGATCTTTCACTGGTTTTTCCCTTCAGTCTCCCTGGGTCCCTCCTCTCCTGCTGTAACCTCATAGTCCAGGAGGTCTCAGAATCAGACTGTCACCAAGTCTTCTTCATAAACATACTCTTTCCTACCCAGACTGATTTAGGCTACTCTTACACCTTCTATGGCTCCTCATTTTCTTCAGGATAACACTTAGTTTTCTTATTCTGATACCTTCATTTTAACCCCAATTTTCCTCCTCAGACTCGTTCCCAAGCTCTTTTATGACCCATTCCAGATAGTGTGCCCTGAGCAGTAAATTTGCAGTTAACTGCCTCTGTATTTCGCTTCATGTTGTCCCTGCCAGGGATACATTTTTTCCCCCTTCTCTACTGAAGCAGATGCTACATGCTTAGAGAACTATTGAAACTAGGAATCAGAAATTACAGGTGCCCTTGCTGAGTGTTCAGATCGAGAGAGAGAGAGAGAGAGAGAGAGAGAACACGAACCAAAGACAAATGAACATTTATGAGATACACAGATTTCCCAGTGCCCTGCCAGTCAGCTCTGCCTGGCCGGACACGTGAAGATAGTAGGGAAGATACTGAGTCTAAGCCAGATGAGAAGGCAAACTTTTTATTAGAATGAGCCACTCTGGCCATTATTTTATAAGAAAAATAACTTTGAAAATTCAAAGGATGCAACAGAGCAGGCAGTTGTTGGACATAGAACATTCCAAGTTAAAACCTGGAAGAGTAATGCAGCTGAACTGTACTCTTAAAAATAGTAGATTTTATGGAATATATATTTTGTTTTTTACCACGATTAAGAAATGCAAAAAAATAAAAATAAAAAAGGAATGAAAGAAAGAAAAAAACTATATATTGTAACAAATAAACCAACTCCAAAACCAACCTGGAATAGTTTAATTGTTGGGGACTTCGAGAGTGGGTAAAACTTCTGGGCGACAATGATTAATATTCTTTAAAGTGTTTTAAGAATCAGGGTTCTGGTACAAATTCATAACCTATATCAGACAGAAGGCAGTTTCTGGAAGAAAGGAATTAAGCATCTGGACAATTTTTATAAACACCCCCTCTGGCTCCAGAATAGTATGCTTGCTGCTGATGTTTTTGGCCAGGACATGAGCAGTCTAGAGAGAAGCATGCTAGGTATGAAGGTCAAAATTGTCCTGAGTAGGGGAGGAGGAAGAAAGCTTTCTTGCCTTCTACCAAATCTTGCAGCAAAGGCATTATTTGTTTGGTTGAGTAAGAAACTCTGGAGGAGGTTCAAAAGTTGGAGACACTGTCTAACTTTCTCTCAATGAGGGGAAACAAATCCCAACCTTGGGTTTTCCCATTTGGAGGAAGAAACACACCCCTCCCCAGGTATAGCACCCTGTCTTTGCTGGAAGCTCTGGTCCTTGTTAGCCAAGATTTTAAGATCAAACGTGGCACCTGCTCTTAGGGAGCCAGTGGTCAAGTGGAGTAGGGCTCTCATTTCCCTTGGGGACCTTTGGGAATAGGAAATATGATTGGATACCACCTAACTCCAGTCAGAATGGCATTTATCAATAACTCAAAAAATAACAGTTGCTCGAGAGGGTGTGGCGAAAAGGGAACTCTTCTACACTGTTGGTGGGAGTGCAAACTAGAGCAACCTCTGTGGAATACAGTGTGGCGATTCCTAAAAGCTCTAAATATTGACCTGCTATATGACCCTGCAATCCCCCTACTGGGAATATACCCTGAAGAACTCAAATCACTCTATAAAAAAGATACCTGCACACGTATGTTTATCGCAGCATTGTTCACAATAGCGAGAACCTGGAAGCAACCATGCTGTCCATCAAAAGAGGCATGGATTAAAAAAATGGGGTACATATACACGATGGAATACTACGCAGCCATAAAAAAGAACAAAATCATGAATTTCGCATCAACCTGGATGGAACTAGAGTTTATAATACTGAGTGACCTCTCACAGAAACAACAATCTGAATATTGCATATTATCACTCATATAGTGGACCTTGAACAGTCCATCGTAATACTATAAGAAAGGGACTGCCAGTGATGGGAAACTATGGAGGGGAGGAGAAGGGAGGTGGGATTAACAGTAGCAATATCTGTCTGGGGGTGGGAAAACACTCCTTATCAACAGGGTGTCTGAACGAAGCATATTTGTACACCTAACCCTTAACTGTACCCCACAATATCAAAATAAAAAATAAAAAAAGGAGGAAAAAAAAAGAATTAAAAAAAAAAGAAAAAAGGAAAAAAAGTCTGTCAGTAGAGACGGTCTGAGAAGTCCATATGTTAAACTGACCAGATAAAGACTTTAAATCAGCTATTATAAATATGTCCAAAGAAAAAAGGAAACCATGCTTAAGAACTTAAAAAAGGTACTGGTAACTCATCTAATAGATAATATTAATAGAGAGATAAGAATTACTTCTAAAAAGAGTTACATAGAAATTCTGGAGTTAAAATGACAATCAGTGAAGTAAAAAAATTCACTAGAGGGTGCTAACAGCAGATTTCAGCTTGTAAAAGAAAAAAAAAACATGGAGGAACTTAAACATCAGGTAGTGATAACATTCAGTCTGAACAACAGGAAGAAAAATGTATGAAATAAAATGAATGAAATTTCAGAGACTTGTGGAACACTATTTCAGTATAATGAGATTCTCAGAAGGAAAGGAATGAGAAAAAAAGGAGCAGAAAATAAATTTGAAGAAATAATGGCCAAAACTTCACAAATTTGAGGCAATCATTAATCTACATATCCACAACCTTAATTAAACTTGAAACAGGCCAGGCTCGGTGGCTCAGCCTGTAATCCCGTGCTTTGGGTGGCTTAGGTGAATGGATTGCCTGAGTCTGCGGGTTCGAGACCTGCCTGGGCAACTTGGCGAGACCTCATCTCTATAATAAATCACAAAATTAGCCAGGCATGGTAGCGCATGCCTGTAGTTCCAGCTACTTGGAAGGCTGAGGCGAAAAGATCATCGGAGCCCAGCAGGTCAAGGCTGCGGTGGCCGGGAGTGTGCCACTGCACTCCAGTCTGGGCGACAGAGTGAGACTCCAACTCGGAAAACAACAACAACAACAACAACAAAAAAACCTTGAAACAGATAAAGACACATAATAATCACACCATTGAAAGACAAAGAGAGAATTGTGAAAAGTAAAATCAAGAGAGAAGCAGTGAGAATCAAGTATATCTCAATAAGATAGCTGATTTCTGGCTTTCTGATAACTTCTAATGCAGTTAGATAACATATTCAAAATGCAGAAAGAAAAAATCCTCAGGAATTTTACATTTACCAAAATTATCCTTCAAAATTGAAGAAGACATTAATGCATTTTCATATATACAAACATTTAGTAAATTCATCATTGGGAGAACTGACCTATAAGGAATAAAAGAACAGTAGAAAATAACTTAAATCCACATAAAGAATGAGTAACAACAAAGGTAACGATATTGGAAAATACATAATACTAAAAAGATCTGTTTTTGGTAATTCTTCTTTTATTTTAATATTATTTGATTAAAAAGACAACTGCATGAAGCAATAATTATACAACTGTGTTGTTGAACTTCAAATGCATGATGTGGTAATTTGTATGACTATAATAACACAAGAGAGAGGAAGAGATTGGAGACAGACAAGAGCAAAGTTTTTATATACTGTTGAAATTAAGTTAGTATGAATTGAAGTTGACTTTTTTTTTCTTTTTCTCTCTCTCTCTGTTTTTTTTTTTTTTTTTTTTTTTTTTGGGTCTTGGTCATACGTTTTCACCCAGGCTGGTGTGCAGTGGCACAATCATGGCTTACCACAGCCCCAGCCTTCCGGGCTCGGGTAATCCTGGTGATCCTTCCACCTCAGACTCACAAATAGTTGGGACTACAGGCACATACCACCACCCTGGCTAAGTTTTTATTGTTTTTTTTTAAAAAAGCAAGGTCTTGCTATGTTGCCTAGGCTGGTCTTGAACTCCTGGACTCAAGCAGTCTTCCTACCTTGGTCTCCCAAAGTGCTGAAATTACAGGTATACAATACCACACCCAGCCTGAAGTAGATTTTTGTAAATTAATTATAGTCCTCAATACAACCATTAACAAAGAAATTCACTAAAAAACTTAGGAAAAGAGAATTAAAATAATGCACTAGACAATACCTACTTAACACAAAAGAAGGCACTAATAGAGAAATAGAGGAACAACAACAACAACAAAAAGACACACAGAAAACAGATAGCAAAATGGCAGATAAAAATTCTACCTTACTAATTACATTATGTGTAAATGAGTTAGACGCTACGATCAAAAGGTAGAGGTTGCAGAATAGGTTTAAAACAACATGACCAAGCTATATGATATATACAAGCAACCCATTTTAGATTAAAGACAAATACACAAATAAATTGCAAATAAAAGTAGGAAACAATATATCGCAGTGGCCAAATAGGTCTGGAGTACTTATATTAATATCAGACAAAACAGACTTTGCGTATGATACTAATTATAACCAATGTAACTGGAGACAAATAGAGATATTTTATAACTACAAAAGAATCTTTTTTTTTTTTTTAATATTTAAAGAGGTTTATACTGAGCCAAATGTGAGTGACCATAGCCCATGGCACAGTCCCAAGAGGTCCTGAGAACATGTGCCCCAAATGATTGAATTACAGCTTGGTTTAACACATTTTTAGGGAGACAGAAGTTACAGACAAAACATAAATCAATACATGTGAGGTTTACATTGATTGGACTCAGAAGGTGGTACATCTCTAAGGCCTGAGGGGGTCATAGGCGGATTCAAAGATTTCCTTTTCTTTTGTCTTTATATATATATACATATATATTTTTATTATAAAGATGTGGGGTACAATTCAGGATTAGGTATACAAGTGGATATCATGCAGGTAAAGTTTGGGCCTCCCTTTGGTCCCCACTTTGCCTGGTTTGAGATCAGGTACCCTTGTTGATATTGTGTTCGCACTCTTCCCCACCCAGCTTCAGCAGTATCCTTCTACTGCCAATCCCTTTCTTGTAGTATTATGGTAAATGATCAGGGGTCACCTTATGAGTGAGAACATGTGGTATTCTGTTCTTTGTTGCTGTGATAGATCACTGAGTATGATCGACTCTAAATCCACCAAAGTTGTTGTGAAGTCCATATGTTTGTCCATTTTTATGGCTATGTAATATCCACTGTGTGTATGTATCACATTTTAAAAATCCAGTCCAGTTTAGATGGGCAGCATGGTTGGTTCCATGTTTTTACTATTGTGAATAGTGCTGCAATAAACATGCATGTGCAGATATCTTTTTTGTAGGCTGCTTTGAGTTCTTCCAGGTATATTCCCAGTAGGGAGATTGCTGGATCATATGGAAGGTCAATTTCTAGTTCTTTTAGAAATCATCACACTGTTTTCCAGAGGGTGAATTTTGCATTCCGACCAGCAGTGCAGAAGTATTCCCTTTTCTCTGCATCTTCACCAACATCTGTTGTTTATTTTATTAATGATGACCATTCTTACTGGGATTAGATGGTATCTCAATGTGGTTTTGATTTGTATTACTCTGATGACTGATGAGAGTCACTTTGTCATGTGTCTGTTGGCTGCCTGTATATCTTCTTTTGAGAAGTGTCTATTCATGTCTTTTTTCCACTTTTTAATGGGGCTGTTCGTTTTTTTCCTTTCGGCATGTTTGAGTTTCATGTAGATCCCGAATGCTAGGCCAATGTCAGATATATAGTTGGCAAATATTTTTTTCCCATTCTGTAAGCTGTCTCTCTGCTCTCTTGAGGGTTTCTTTTGCTTTACAGAAGATTTTCAGTTTAATGAGGTCCCGCTTGTCAATCTTATCTCTTATGGCGTGGACACCTGGGATTTTGATTAGAAATTGGTTGCCTACTCTAATTTCTGTAAGGGTGTCTCCCGCATTTTCTAAGATTCTTATAGTTTGAGGTTTTATGTTTAGGTCTTGATCCACTTAGATTTGACTTTTGTGTATGGTGATAGGTAAGTATCCTGTTTCAATCTTCTGCATGTGGTCAGCCAGTTTTCCCAGCACCATTTACTGAATAGGTTCTCCTCTCCCCAGAGATTGTTGGTGGAGGCTTTGTTGAAGGAACTGAGGTTTTGCTTCTGGAATCTCTATCCTGTTCTATTGGTCCATATACCTGTTCTTGTACCAATACCGGGCTGTTTTAATTATTGTAGCCTTATAGTAAAGTTTAAAGTCTGAAATTGTGATACCTCTCACTTTGTTTCTTTTGCTGAGGACTGTTTTGGCTAATCATGGTCATTTATGTTTCCATATGAATTTCTGTATTTTCATTTCCAGTTCTGAGAAGAGTGATGTTGGTAATTTAATGGTTATTGAGTTCAATCTGTAGATTGCCTTTAGTATGCTGGATATCCTAACAATGTTGATTCTTCCGATTCATGAGCATGGAACTTTTTTAAATTTGTTTGTGTCTTCTTGAATTTCTTTGGTCAGTGTTTTTTAGTTTTCGTTGTAAAGATCTTTTCCTTCTCTGATTAGGAAGATGCTGAGGTATTTCATTTTTTTGTGTGACTATTGTGAATGGGATTGTGCTTTTTATTTGGTCCTCTCTCTGTTGTTGGTGTATAAGAATGTGACTGTCTTTTGCACATTTATTTTGTACTCCGAGACTTTGCCAAAGTCCTTTATCAGTGCAAGGAGGTTTTTGACAGGTTCTCTTGAATTTTCGAAGTATAGGATCATAACATAGTAAAGAGGATAACTTAACTTTTTCTTTTTCTATTTCAATACCCCCGACTTCCTTCTCTTGTATCATTGCTACTGCTAGGACTTCTAACACGATGTTGAACAGAAGGGGGGGTGGGGGTGGAGTGGGCAGCCTTGCCTTATTCCAGTTTCCAGGGGAAATGCTTCCAGTTTTGTCCATTTAGCAATATGCTGGCTGTGGGTTTATCATAGATGGAGCTTAAAAAGAATTTGTTAAATGTGAAGATATAATAATTAAAGTGTATATGAACCTTTCAACAGTGCCCCAAAATATACAAAACAATGACTGATGGAATTATAGGGAAAAATAGACAGTTCAACACAAATAACTGGATACTTCAAAGCTCCACTTTCAGCAAGGCAGATGATCACCAAAAAAATTTTGATGCAAACAGCATTAAACACTAATTAGGCCTCACATCTTTAGAACACTCCTCTCAATAATATCAGAATACACATTCTTCTCAAGTGTACATGGAACAACAAATCAAGTTAGGTTTCTCAGGTGGCAGTCAGGCTGCTGGTTCTCACAGCTATTATGCCTAAGGCTGAGTGAGGAGAATGAAAGGAAGAAACTACATTAAAACATGAGAGACCTCTGCTGTTCTTATGAAGATACAATGGTCTTTTGAAATAAGCACTTTCCAATTTGTTGTATACCTGTGGTTAATTCATAGAGTTCTGAATTGATGGTTTATGACAATTTTGTATAGTTCGGTTACCAGAGTTTTTGAGGCATAAGATTTGTCAATCTTTTTGCTCTATCATTCCGAAAGTGCTTCAATAATCAGTCGTTACAGTTTTTTAAAGCATCCTGATGAATCAAATGTAAGCCAGGGTTGAGAACAAATGCTCTGGATGCCTCCGTTGAACACTCATAGCTCTGTATGGGCATCTTCCTCTTGTCGTTTTTATCCCCTTTGCCCTGCAACTTGATTATACACATTTAACTCCTGCATATAACAAGTTTATTGAGAGAAGACGCTTTTCTTCTATGCACTTCTTCTACTCTCTTCTGCATTTACAGGACTCAATAGGCAATATGTGGAAGTAATGGATACATAGAGGTAGAAGTTCTAATAGGGTGAGTATCAGTATACACAGTTGGAGAAGAAAATGGTATTAAGGTGAGGCACAATCAAAGAGAGACAGACAATGGTAAATGGAAGAAAAGTGGAAGTAAAGAGAAAAATATGCCTTCCAGAGAGAAGAAGGAACCTATTATAGTGTAAAAGTTTATACTATGGCTGATATCAGATGAGCTTATCTGAACTCAGTTGTCTTGTCATTAGTTCAGTTATATGGTTTCCAATGACCCTAGCAATTCATTCATTTATTCACTTGCTCATTAATAATTACATTTAATCAAAATGGCTTACAATTTTAGACATTGTGGGTAAATAGGACATAAATAATCCCTGCCCTTTGAAGGTTTATTATTTATTGACAGAGACAGACCTTAAGCAAATAACTACAGATTTGATTGCTTACACTCATAAGAATTATTTTCTAAAAATTTAAGGAGTTTGAATATCAAAGAAGTAAGAAGCAGGATAAAGTAGTTGCATCAGAGCAGGATTAAAAGAGCAAAGGCAATTGCTTGTAACTGCAGCAAAGTTAGAAATACAAGTTATTACATATTGTAGTTTTTTATAAATAATAGAAAGTATAGGATTTTTTTGGCTTTGTTTTGGACTCTGAAAGAAACTGTAAAACTTTTTTTTTGTGTGAATAGCATTTAACATGAGATGAGAGTATGTTCTAGGTAACAGAATTGCTAAAACAAATAGATACATGTCTTGCATAAAACTGTTTCTTTATTGACTTGAAAAAGTTGAAGCCATGGCAAGTTGTCATTTTCTTAAAAAAAAAAAACCTATATAGATGCAGAGTAATAAAATTTGCTATACCAGTTTTAGATTATATGATTTTACAAATATATGAAGTCTTTAGAAAGAATACTTGGTATTGCCATTGGATTTTCCATCTCAGTCTATGCTAAGAATTTAACAAGAGAGCTATGAGAGTAAATTTGCATAATAGTCAGTAGACATTCATGCTGTCAGTATATTGTTTTCTGTATATCTGTAGTTCTTTAACTTCTTTGGGTCATAGACAACTTTGAACATTGATTAAAAAAAAAAAATCAACTATGGAATCTTTCTTCTGAAAGTGTGGAATTTACAACCTTTTGTATTTAATTTCCTGAACTTAATGGAGTTCTAAAGTCCATCAGTGGCACCCTAGGGCTTAAGAAAGAATTTTGTCCATAGTAAAGTTCCCAATGTGCATTGTTTTTAGTCTTTTAAAAACCCTGGCATTAAGTAGACTAGATGCTTAATAGGTACTTTCTTTATTTAATCATCTTCAATGTAGCCATCTGAATATTTGTATTTTAAAAATTATCTTCAATGTTGACACCTGAATACTTGCAGTTGAATATGTGCTCTACTGGAATAAAATGATTTTAATTCTAGTTAATTTTCTGACATTTATTTGCTGTGTGATCTTAAGAAAAATCTCTTAACCCTATTTCCTCAGCAGAATTCTTTCTCTCTCCCTCTCATAATTATTGTTACGATCAGATGGAACAGAATCTGAAAAGAGTTTAAAAACTGTAGAGTTATATACACATTAAGCATTGTAATTATTAGTTCCTGATTAGTTAGATATCTTATAAATTTTGAAAGACACACTGAAGGCTTTCTTTGTTTTAAACCCGAAAGAATCATGTCTGTCTTGGCTAGACAAATCAATAAAATTGGGGACTTCTCTAGCATCTGTTTGCTTTTCAACCAAGTCTTCAATTTCAAGTAACACTAAAAGGAGAAAAAGAGATGATATAATTTGCATAGTTTGGAAAACTTTCTAAAACCAGCTGGCTAGCAAATATTTGAGTGCCTGTGATAATATTTCAAAAAGGTAGTATGAAAGGAAGAATATGTAATGGGGAGAGTTGGATTCAAGACAACGAGGAGGAGAAAAAAAAACTGCATATAGAAGAGGTAATGGGATGAATAATATTTTTAGAAAATATGAAGAGGATGGTAGCTCACATTGACTGGGTCTAAATTTCTTTTAGAAATTGTATACTCTCTCTTTAAGGAAGAGTGAATTAAACTAATAAGCAGTGCAGTATAGGTATTTAAACCAGAGAGATATCAGTTTGAATACAGGTTCACGAATTTTCTAACTACATAAACTTGGGTAGTTTATTTGACTTCTTTGTCTAGCAGTTTCCTCATAAAAAATAATGGCCTTGCATGGTCCTGGCCCCATGGTTAGCGCTCTGTAAATGTAAGCTATTATTTTTGTACTCAAGGTTGGATAAGCATGAAATTATAAGACAAAGACATATTTAGCTATTCGATAGGAGAAAACAAGATCTTGGGTGGGATCTTGAGAGTGTGATCATAAATAATGTATAAGAGTCATTTTTGGTAAGAGTGGATATATCAAGTAATCAGAAGTTGATACAATGAACAATCATAATTATTGTATGTTTTTATCCAAATGGAAAGTACATGGTGATTATATTATGCAATTTGAAGCTTCAGAAAACCTTGGGGGTTATTCACTTAATGGTACTCATGTAGCCACAGTCATTGACCTAGAATACATTTAAGCAATGATATATCAATATCTATCTGCTATCCCAGGAGATCTTTGTGGGGTCTTGAAGCAAGAGATGGAACTGTGCTACAACTGTGGTCTTAGTGAGAATTTTCATGGAGTTAGAGAGATGTATGTGGTGGATGAATAGAATAGTTGCATTTAGGGGATATTATAGCTGTTCAGTAAATATTGCAGAAAAGAAGCTTAGTTTGATCACAAAATCTCCAATCATGGGAAGACTGTTCAGGAAAAAATAGCTATTGGAGAAATTAGAGTCATCCATCATGGGGATTATAATCTGGTTTTCAAACTCAGAGACATACATTTTCTCACCCAGGCTTTACTAACCTTACATGTTTTCTGGAAAACAAACAACTTGACTCTGGCATGCAGCTTTGGTTTCTTTCTAGAAGCAAATCAGTGTTGCTGCCTGTCAAGTCACCTCTTTCTCCTGTGGATTTCCAGAACTGATGCTCTTGCTTATGTCTTGCTTTTGTGCTCCCTAAATGAGAATCTAATTATCTCCTGATTTATGCCCTCTTTGCTATAGTCACCACGAGGCAGTGCTCTCTTGGACTTTATTTATTTGTTTATTTATTTATTTATTTATTTATTTATTTTTGAGTCAGAGTCTCACTCTGTCGCTCAGGCTGGAGTGCAGTGGCACACTCACAGCCACCACAGCCTCGACCTGCTGGTCTCAGGCAATCCTTCTGCCTCAGCCTTCTGTGTAGCTGGAACTACAGATGCATGCTACCATGCCCTGCTTATATTTTTGATTTATTGTGGAGACAAAGTCTCGCCAAGTCACCCGGGCTGGTCTTGAACCTCTGAGATCAGGCAATCCTCTCGCCTTGACCTCCTAAAGTGCTGGGATTACAGGCTTGATCCACTGCGCCCGACTGGACTTTTAATAACTTTAGACCCAGCTCTTTATTTTTCTTGTCCCCCTCCCCCCACTCTGGTTTTTGACAAGGGCTTTGATAGGGCTGAAAAGTTCATATCAGAGAACACTTGGAGAACAATGTTATTACCAAAACCTTTCCTTTTCTTTTATATGGACTCACATTATCAGGGTAGTTGTGAACATCTCCCTTTGCTTTAAGATGATTTCTCTCCAGAAAGCTTTTTGTTCTTTCTCTTTCTCTCAAAAAACAAAAACAAGCAAACAAGAAATCCTTGTTGATGTTTCTTCTCCAGAAAATGTTTAGACTTAGACATTTAAATTCTACAATGATCAAATATTGGGTTGTTTCTATCATGTGGTGTCTAACAGTTTTTATTTAAAATAGATCTTTGCATAATGCAACATCTACTCAATTTTATATCAAATAATAGTTTGAAAAAGCCCTATACCAAAATAGGTTATTCTGCATTTTAACATTTTTTTTAACATTGGAAACTATTTCTCAAGTATTCTCATAGAACCTGAGCAAGAAAGAGGAGGATGTTTCTGAAGGTACAAAAAGTAAATTAAATCTGCAAGTTATAAACACAATGGAGGAATGGTGTGTTTATAAAAGTTCTTACATGTAATAAACTAAATATTAGTTTATTAGATACCAAACTGGAATTTCAAATTGTCTGCCTTCAAACAGCAATTTTTGCGTTGTGTTTTGGAAAGCTCTGATTTGGTGCTGGCTACTTAACTAATAAATGCAACTCAACTTTTCCCTCAGTGAGAAAATAAGGCATTAGACGTCTGTGGCATGCACAGCAATAAGCAAAATGTCTCCAAATTTTAATCAGAGCAATGCCATTTTTTTCTAGAATCGTTAATTCCTTATCTTGCACATGCATGCCTGCTAACTAGCTCTTTGTATATGCTTCAAATTCATCAGTTTGAAATGCTGCTGTACTCCATTCTTACAGATAAAAAAATGAACTCTTTGTTAAGAGCAAAAACACATCTTTGATTCAGATCATGCCACATCATTGTTGAATAGATTTCAGATTCATTGAAACTTCAACTTTTATAAGGTGGATGGTCAGTGCAGACTTTACTCAGAAATCATTCAGATGGCTATGAACCCATAAAAAGCAGAGTACTTGTTTGTTTATTTTTTAAAATATATCTATTTATTATAAAGATGTGGAGCACAATTAAGGTTAGGTATATAAACACCGATCAACTGAACTTTCACATTAAAGCTGGGCTGTTGTGGATGGCTTATTTTCACAGCATCCAAAATGGAATAGGCCAGAGGGCCCTACTTTACCAGACTGTCTTACTGCTGAAGAGATACGCTAGTTAGTGAAATTAATGAAATGAGCATTAGGTTTTGTTTGTCTTTCCTTGAGATGTTTATCTAGGAGAGTGAGTGGTGATTTCTTATACTGATTTCATATATTGTACAAATTTAGAGTTTAAACAAAGATCTATTCTTTTTCTCACCTTCCTGGCCCCTTTGTATGCTTATCATTTCATTTACCGGTGAGAGAAATAATCCTCAGAGAGGTGACAGAGACTTGCCTGAGCTCACATGATCAATTCATGGCAGGGCCAGTCTTAGGACTAAATGTTTTGGTTCCCAGTCAGAGGCCATTTCATCTAGAATTCTAAAATAATTGGTTTACTTTATCCCCATGGTAGATTTAGTAGTTGTTAGTATACCTTATGTAAAATTACACAAGAGTACTGACTAATAATATGAACTAAGGTAAATACTGTAAGGGTGATGAGGAGTACAATCTTTATGTGGGCAAAGGCTTGAAGTAAATTAACCAATATTTTCAGTTAGGAATATTTAAATCACTGTCATGTACTTACAAAATCAGCAATTTCTGAATGTATTCGTGTGTGGAAAATGGATACTTATGCAAAACCTTGCCTTTGGACAACTACAGCAATTGATTTTCATTAATTCAAGTCTAGATTCGTGTACTGAAGTCCTAACATGTAATGGGAACTTGGCATGGCTTTGCACTAATGCTGCCAGGTAAGAGTGAAAGGCAGAAGACTTTTCTTGAGTTCTTGCTAGTGACGCATCCTGATCAATTTTTTTTCCCTAATCCCAAAGCCCACCACTTGACTCAAAGATCCTTATTTTGTGGGTATTTTGCTCATTTGAAGAGATAACATATGTCCTTCCCATCTAAACCTGCCAGCTCCCTGTGTTTTTTGGAACGTCAACACAAAAGAACATTTCTTAAAGAAAAGCATCCTTCAGAGTACTTGGTCCATCACATACTTTGCAGACTTAATATATCATTTGAGCAGTAACTTAAAAAGTGCTGCTTTCTCAATCTTTACTCATGACATGACGTAGGTACAAGATTTCTCCATCTATTTGGCCATCTCAATCTCTTCTTCCATCCCTTCCTGGATACAGTTAAATCCCTGAAGTATAGTCGGAAATTATGTCTACACTAATATAGCAAGATTTGAAAAAGGGTAGGTGGGACAATGGGATATAATAGTAAAAACCAATCTATTTTTCTGTTTTTCCCCCCTTTATTGTAAAGATGTGAAGTACAAGTCAGGATTATGTACATAGGTAGCCTATGTGCAGTTAAAGTTTGGGCCTTCCACCGGTCCTCACTTCCCCTGGTTTAGGATCAGGTACCCTTAGTGATGTTATGTGCCCAAGCCCCCACCCCTCCGGCAGTATCCAGCTACTGCCATCCCTCTCTTGTAGTATTGTGGTGAATGTTCAGGACCCACTTACGAGTGAGAACATGTGGTATACAGTTCTCTGTTTCTGTGGTGGATCACTGAGTATGATGGACTCTAAATCCATCCAAGTTGCTGCAAAGTCCATAATTTTGACCTTCTTTATGACTGCATAATGCTCCATTGTGTATATATACCACATTTTCTTTATCCAGTCTACTTTCGATGGCAGTTGGGCTGGTTCCATGTTTTTGCTATTGTGAATAGTGCTGCGATAAACATGTGCATATAAGTATCCTTTTTGTACAATGCCAATGTGTTTTTCAAGTGATTTTATTATTTGTCTTTATTTCATATTTTATTTTTATGTATACATTTTTGTATTCAATATTCATACTTTTTAATAGGTAGTTTATTGTTTATATTTCAACTGAGATGGGAGGAGTCTAGTTCATCCTAGGTAGTAGTATTTATTCTAGGGTGTGATTCTTATTCTCCATGAAGCTGAGGCTAAAATTATTTGCCTTATTTTTAGGTGTCAGACTTGTTAAGTATGTAACTGATAGTATGCTTGTAAAATGAGCAAAACAATATTACCTACTTATATGGACAATGTGAAAATTAAGTGAGATGATGCATATAAAATGTTCAGTATGATGTCTGGCATATAGTAAACATTCAATGAATATTAGTTATAGTAATACTAACAGTAATATTATTAATAGTAATATTTATAATCTCTTTTGTACTTAGCAGATAGTTGAAGTAATTGATTAAGTTTAATTGTCACTAAGTATATCTGTGTGACTGGGAAGTAAAAAATCAATTTCCAGAAAATATTTTAAATACTGCTAAGTTATTTTTTCTCTACAATTTTAAATGCAATCCCCAAATTTATATGTGAAAATACATGCCTCTTTTGATAAAGAATTTAAAAGGATTGTAATAAAAACAAAATATCATTTTATATAAATAGAAAATCAGGGCAAAGAAATAGAAAAGGACAACATACCCAGCATGATATACATGTTTTTACTCTGTTGAGGCCTTGGATTAATGCTTAATGCTTAACACTGCTAGGACAAGGGAACCACTTAGTTCTGGTCTCACATCCATAAAAAGGGACTTGGATCTAGACTTTTAATGTTATCTACTAATAAGACACACATAAAGCCCAGAAAAACACTAACAGGCTCACGTCTTCCTTATAGAACTTTAATCCGGTGTCTTTTTTCTGAACTCCTTTGCCATCAGTGTTCTGAGTATCTGTTTTTTTGTATATCCTATAATTATCTTGGAATAGTGCAATTAAATTTTATTGTATTTGTGTTTGTGCTAAGGCAAATCATTAATTTGTTGAATATAAGCATTGTATATATACTACTATTTTTATAACTAACTCCCTCCCTCCTTCCCTCTTTCCCCCTCTCTCCCTCCCTCCCTTTTTTTCTTTCACACAGAGCCTCCAAAAGAGGAAATGGTCCTGGTTTCTTTAGAATAGGGGGTGCCTAGGAAGGAATCCAAGTGGTATGGTGTTGTACTTAACAGGTAGCTCTAGAA
This sequence comes from Tarsius wallacei, assembly GCA_963574415.1. Lineage (NCBI taxonomy): Eukaryota > Metazoa > Chordata > Mammalia > Primates > Tarsiidae > Tarsius > Tarsius wallacei. The sequence continues at coordinate 30,200 of CAUYQG010077403.1, read as the reverse complement.
TGCACAGGGTATGGGAAATGGAGAGGGACAGAGAAACCAGGGGAATTGTGAGGCAGCAATGAAGGCCCACGGACAGTTGCGGCAGAAACAAAGGCTGTTCATTATAGTCTGGATGAAGTTAAGAGTCAGAGAGTCTCCTAGGAACATGGTAGTAAATACTGCATCCTTTACCTAAAATTATTGAAGAGCCTGTTTTTGGAGTTTAAAGTCATTAAACTAAAAATTTAGCCTTCTGTTGTAATGTGCCTAGTCAAGATATACTGCTAAGTGAAAAACACATAAGAGAAGGTGTAAAAATATCAAAGTGATGGATTTGCAATGGAGATGTTTGAATAGCTTGAATTATTTCCATTTGTAACATATACGAACAGCCCATTACCTGCGTTGAGCATGAAGGGATAGGATGCATAAATAGCATCAAAATTTATGTTAAATTTAGAATATGTAAATTACCTTTATTAATAGGTTTCACTGAATGTAAAATGTGTGCCCGACCACTGCTGGCCTTTAATAAAATAAGAGCAACAGGAAACCCATCTTTTATACGGTGGACATTAAAATACAAATTAAAAATCAAACAGAGCAGGGGAAACAGAAAGTTGTTAGCTGTTGAAAATGAATATATTTATTCAAATATACTTGTCCTTTAGCACTGATAAATTTTGTATATGCATCAAAGAACAGAAAATATTTTTATTAGTTTTGCTTTAGGTTAATGTAGTCATATGCAGAACTTGAACAAATAAATGTATTCCTAGTAGTTGCATTCAAATTTGAATCCAGTATATAGATATGAGGTTTCAAGAACTTGGATTGTCTTGTGATTGCATTGTTGTCCTAATATCATGTGACCTTATTTTGTAATCTAGATGAAAAAGTATAATAAATCCTTAATTTTAAAAGGGACTATTGTAAGGACTCTTCTAGTTTAAAAAATTCATATATGTGTATGTATATATATATATATATATATATATAAAACTATGATCATCATTAAAGTATAGACCAACTGGTATATTTCTATTTAGTAAAAAATGAGCTGGGCTCGGTAGCTCATGCTTGTAATCCCTTTGAGAGGCCAGGGTGGGAGGATCGCTGGAGCCCAGGAATTTGAGAACAGCCTGGACAACATAGTGAGACTTTGTCTCTAAAAAATAAATAAATGAATAAGTAAGTAAGTAAGTAAGTAAATAAATAAATAAATGAGATGGGTTTGGTGGCGTGTGCTTGTAATTCCAGCTACTTGGGAGGCTGAAACAGAAGGATCACCTAAGCCCAGGAGATCAAGACTGAAGTGATCTGTGATAGTGCCACTGAACTCCCACCTGGCAACAGAGTGAGACTCTGACTCAAAAAATGAATAAATAAAAAATAAAAATAGATGACACGTTCCAGTTAAATGTCTTATTTATAAGGTATGAAAGCAAAAATGTATCCTAGAACACTGGGTCTTTTATTGGAAAAACTTAAAAGGGGACATACTCAATCAGAACTGGAATAAACTCTATTGGACCCTTGATTTATGCAGAAGAGAATTTCAGATGGCTAGATCTTTTCTGTGTTTTGCTTTGTCTCCTAAGGCATGCTTATACTATTCTTTATCATCTAACATTCCCATGTTTAGTGATTTAGTGAAACCTTCTATTATAGGCTATATGTATTCTTGGTGTTAATTTGATGTTGGATGATAGAGATGTAATGGTATTGACACAAAAAAATCAAAAGAATGTTAACTCATCTAGGAATATTTAGCCTAATAGGTATATGCCCTTGATCACACAATGCAAAAGGTATCCAAGAAGAAATGGTCACTTGAAGCAACTATCATGGAAAACATCTCAATTAAGAAAGAAATTTGTATTTGTAGGTTCACTACTTCTAACTATTGTGAGGTGCCCTTACTGTTTATTAGAGAGTATGGAGATATTAAGGTGAAGTGAGATGGTTGAACTGTAAGTGGGTTATACAATGGGGGTTAGAATTTTTTTAAACCATGCAAGTGTCCACCTTCTAGCCCATAACTCCAGAGAGGCCATCATGACTGAGGGAATTTTTATTGATTTCTTCAAGACTGACTATACAGTTAAGGTAGTACAATCAATACCATATTGGACTCCTTGAGAAGTCTAGGAGTGACAGAAATATGGTGGTAATTGGGAATATATCCAAAAATAAAACTAGTTGGTAACATAAAAACAAAATATGGGACCAGTCCAAGTATTCTTTTATTCAAATATGTAGCCAACATGTATGGCAAAAGCCAGTGAAAAGTAACTGACTTCTACATTCTTTTATTGCTTTACATGTAAATAAGTAACACAGTCTAAAGAAAAATGTCATATGTCTCCAAAGACTTTAAAACTGAAATTCTTAAATGGAAAACGAGGACATAAGGGTATCTATCTATGGTGTGTTTACCCACTCCTTCCTTTTTAAAAAATATTAAGTTCTCAATGTAAATAATAGTCATTTTAAAACACACATTTTAAAAAATTGATTTTTTAAAAATTATAAATAAAAATTATATATATTTAACATGTAGAACAAGAGGATTGAAAATATGTTAACATTGCAGAATGGCTAAATAGCATGGGTTTACATATACCTTACCTGTTTTCTTTTTTATTTTATTTTCTTAACTTTGACTTCATTTTATTTTAGAAATTTTTAATGATTTTATTACTTTATTCTAGTTTCAGGGGGGTGCATTTGCAGGTTTGTTATATAGTTATATTGCGTAATGGTTAGGTTTGGGCTTCTATTGAGTCTGTCACCCAGGTGGAGAGCATGGTACCCAATGGGTACCCTTACCCTCTGTCCTCCCTTCCTTCTTCTGGAGTTCCCAGTGTCTGTTGTTTCCATCCTTATGCTGGTGTTTATCCAGTGTTCAGCTCCACTTGTAAGTGAGAACTTGCAGTGTTTGGTTTTCTGTTTCAATGATAATGCACATAGAATGATGGCCTTCACCTGCGTCTATGTTGCTGCAAAAGGCAAGATTTGGTTCTTTGTTAGGGATGCATAGAATTCCATGGTGTAAATGTGCAATATTTTCTTCATCCAGTTCACTATTAATAAGCACCTGGGTTGGTCCTATGTTTTTGCTATTGAGAATAGTGTTGTAGTAAACAAGTGAGTTCAGATATATTTTTGGTAGAATGGATCTATGCTCCTTTGGGCATATACTTAGTTTTAACATTGTTAGGCTGAATGGTAAATCTATTTTTAGTTTTTCTGAGAAATCTTCAAACTGCTTTCCACGGGAGCTGAACTAGTTTACATTCCCTTCAACAGCCTATGAACATTTTCTTTTCTGTGCAACCTCACTAACATCTCTTAACTTTTTATTTTCAAATAATAGCCATTCTGACTGATGTGAGATGATATCTCATTGTGGTATTGCTTTGCATTTCTCTAATGATTAGTGATGCTGAGCATTTTTTTTCATGTCTATTGGCCACTTGTATGTATTCCGTTGAGAAATGTCTGTTCATGTTTTTTGCCCACTTTTTAATGAAGTTATTTGTCTTTTTAAAGTGTCGATTTGTTTGTGTTCTTTATAGATTCTGGATATTAGACCTTTGTTAGATGCACAGTTTGCAAATATTTTCTCTCATTCTGTAGGCTGTCTGTTTATTCTGTTGATGATATCTTTTACTGTGCAGAAACACTTTAGTTTAGTTTGGTCACACTTGTCAGTGTTGGTTTTTGCTGCATTTGCTGTTGAGGACTTTGTCGTTAATTCACTGTCTAGGCTGATGTCCGGAAGAGTGTTTCCTAAGCCTTTGTCTAGGATTTTAATAGCTTAAGTCACTTTACAGGTTAGGTCATTAATCCACCTTGAATTAATTTTTATATATATTGAGAGGAAGGCATCCAACTTTATTCTTCATATGGTTAGCTAATTTTCTCAGCACCATTTGTTATAGGGTGTCCTTTCCTAATGCTTGCTTTTGTCCACTTTGTCAAAGATGACTTGGTCATAAGTAAGTGGTTCTCATTTCTGTTCCATTGGTCTCTGTGTTCATTTTTGTACCTGTATCATTCTGTTTGTTACTATGACCTTGTAGTAAAGTTTGAAATACAGTAATGTGTTGCCTCTGGCCTTGCTCTTTTTGTTTAGGATTGTTTTAGTTATTTGGACTATTTTTTGCTTCCAAATGAATTTAAGTATTGTTTTTTCTAGATCTGTGAAAAATGATGCTGGTAGTCTGATAGGGATTGTGTTGAATTTGTAGACTGTTTTAGGCAGTATGAACATTTTAACAATATTGATCCTTTCAATCCACAAATGTACAATGCTATTCCATTTGTTTATGTCATCTTTGATTTCTTTCAGCAGTGTTTTGTAGTTCTTGTTGTACAGATCTTTCACCTCTTTGGTTAGATGTATTCTGAGGTATTTTATTTTATTTTTGTTATTGTAAATGGTTTTGTGTTCTTGATTTGGTTCTCACCTTGACTGTTTATAAAAATGCAACTGATTTTTGAGCATTGATTTTTGAATCTTGAAGCTTGACTAAAGTCATTTATTTGTTCTAGGAGTCTTTTGGTGGAATCCTTAGGGTTTTCTAGATATAGAATCATATAACATGTGAAGAGAGATCATTTATTTTTTTTCTTTTCCTATTTGGATACCTTATATTTCTTTCTTTTGTCTGATTGCTTTGATTAGAACTTCCAGAACTAGTTAAATAGGAGTGGTGACAGTGGACATCCTTGTCTTGTTCTAGTTCTTAGGGAGAATGCTTCCAACGTCTGCTTATTAAGTATGATGTTAGCTATGGGTTTGTTATAGATGGCTCTTATTACTTTGAAAAATGTGCTTTCAATGCCTAGATAGTTGAAGCATTTTTTTTTTATCATGAAGGGATGTTGGATTTTATCAAGTGCTTTTTCTGTCTATTGAGATAATCACATAGTTCTAATTTTTACTTATGTTTATGTGGTGGATTATGTTTGTTGCTTTTCATATGTTGAAAAAGCCTGCCTGATCATGATGAATGGATGATCTTTTTGATGTGCTTCTGGATGTGGTTTGTCAGTATTTTGTTGAGGATTTTTGTGTCTATGTTCATCAGGGATATCAACCTGTGGTTTTCTTTGTTGTGTCTTTGCCATATTTTGATATCAGGATATTATCAGCTTTGTAGAGTGAGTTAAGAAGGAGTCCTTTCTTCTCAATTGTTTGGAATAATTTCAGTAGGGTTTGTACTAGTTTTTTCTAGTATATCTGATAGAATTTGGCTAGGAATCTTCTGATCCAGGACTTTCTTGGTAGACAGATTTTCTTTGTTGTTACTGATTCTACTTCATGGTTCATTATTGGACTGTTTAGAGTTTCAATTTTCTTCTGTTTCAATCTTGAGAGTTTGTGTTTCCAGGAATTTATTCATTTCCTCTAGCTTTTTCTAACTTACATGCATATAGATGTTTATAATAATCTGTGTTAATCTTTGGTATATCTTCAGGATTGAATTAAAAAGTTGCCTTTTTAATTTCTGATTGTATTTATATGGGTTTTTTCTCTCTCTTTGTTAATCTGAACAAGGGTCTGTCAATTTGCATTTTCAAATCACCAGTTTTGTGATCTTTTGTATGATTTTTTTGGTCTCAGTTTTGTTTATTTCTGCTCTGGTTTTGGTGATTCTTCCACGAGCTTTGGGTTTAATTTATTTTTATTTTTCTAGCCCCCTTGGGTGAGACATTAAGTTGCCTATTTGTGATTTTTCTATTTTCTTGATGTGAGTATATAATGTTATAAACTTTCCTCTCAACAATACTTTTGTGGCATCCCAGAGGTTTTGGTATGTTGTGTCTTCATTTTCATTTGTTTCAAATAATTTTTGTATTTCTGTTTTGGTTTTGCTGTTTACTAAAAATTATTCAGAATTAAGTTGTTTAATTTCCATGTATTTGTGTATGTTTGAAGGTAACTCTTGATGGTGATCTCTATTTTTATTCTGAGATAAAATGGTCTGAGAAGATGCTTAGTATGATTTTGACTTTTTGGGATTTATCCAAGTTTTTTATAACTAAACATTTGGTCAATTTTAAAGTATGGTCTATGTGCAGATGAGAAGAATGTAATTCTGTGGTCTTTGAGTGAAGTGTTCTGTAGATATCTGTTAGATCTTTTTAAAAACTGAACATTTGGTCAATTTTAAAATACGGTCTATGTGCAAATAAGAAGAATGTATGTTCTATGGTCTTTGGATGAATAGTTCTATAGATGTCTGTTAGATCTAATTGGTCAAGTATCAAATTGAAGTCTAAAATTTTTTTGTTAGTTTTCTGAATGAATGATCTGTCTAAGGCTGTGAATGGGGGTGTTGCATTCTCTCACTATTATGGTGTGACCACCTATGCCCTCTCTTGTGTTAAGTAGCAATTGTTTTATAAATCTGAGCGCTCCTATGTCTGGTGTGTACATACTTAAGGTAGATATTTCTTCTTGCTGAATTAAGCCCTTTATTATTATATAATGCCTTTCATTATCCTTTTTTACTTTCATTCATTTAAAGTTTTGTTTTACTTGATATGAACATAGCAACCCCTGCTATTTTTACTTTCCGTTTGTGTGGAAAATCTTTCTCCTTTGCTTTATCTTGAACCTATGCATGTTATTAGAAGTGAGATGGGTCTTCTGAAGACAGCATAAGCATGTCTTCAGAAGACATGCCTTTTAAGTGGAACATTTAGGTTATGAATGTTAGATATTGATATTTGAGGGCTTATTCCTGTCACAGTGAAAAAGTTAAAAAGTTGCTTTGTGTTCTCAATTTTGTGGTTGATTTGTGTGATCTGTAAGCTATGTGCTTATTTGTGCTTTTATATTAGGTGGCTTCCATTTTCATGTTTAGAACTCTCTTAAGTATCTCTTGTATGGTTGGTCTGAAGATGACAAATTCCCTTAGTGCTTGCTTGTCTGGAAAGGACTTTATTTCTCTTTTCATTTATGAAGCTTAGTTTGTTGGGGTAAAAAAGTACTTGGCTAGCATTGTTCTTCTTTAAGAATGTCAAGAATGGTCCACTAATCTTTTCTAGCTTATAAGATTTCTGCTGACAACTCTCCTGCTATTTTGGTGGGTCTCCCTTAGTAGGTATTCTGTTCCTTCTTTTTAGCTGCCTTTAAGATTTCTTTCTTCATGCTGACCTTGGGTATTCTGATGATTATGTGCCTTGTTGATGGTCATCTTGCATAATACATTACAGAAATTCTTCAAATTTCTTGTATCTGCATGGTAACCTCACTAGCAAGACAAGGATGGTTTTCTTGGATTATGTCTTGAAAAGCTTGTTCCAGGTTGCTGTCTTTTTCCCTTTCTCTAGAATGATGATTAAAAGTAGATTTGGTCTCTTTGCATTATCCCATATCTCTTGAAGACTTTGTTAAGTTATTAAAAATCATTTTTCTTTTTTGATTTGACTGGATTAATTTAAAGGATCAGTCTTCAAGCTCTGAAACTATTTTTTCTGCCTGGTCAAATTTGTTGTTAAGGCTCTCAATTGTGTTTTGACTCTTTCTAGAATGTCATGTCAGCTTTCAATTCTTGAGCTGTTTTAATGGCCTGTTGATTTGAGTATACACTTTCTCTTTGACCTCATTGAGCTTCTTTTCCATCCATCGTCTGCATTTTATATCTATCATTAGGGACAGCAATTCTGGTTAGGACAATTCATCCTGGTTAGGATCTGTTGCTCAAGAGCTGGCAAGATCTTTGGAGGTGTCAAAACACTCTGGTTTTTGATATTGCCAATGTTCTTGTTCTGATTCCTTTTCCTCTGTGGGAGCAGACTCTTCTCTCTTTTTAAATATTTCTGTATTTATTTATTTATTTTAGAATTTGCTGTTGTTGAAATATGGCTTTTAAAGATTTTCTTATTTTTCCCCCTTACGGTTATGCTTGTGGTATATGTTGTTTATGATTGGTTGGCTTTGCTTAGTGCCCTGGCACTCTATTCTCTTCCGACCAACAGACAGCAGGGGCAGAGACAGCAGTGGCAGCAATTTGGGGGTTCCTAACAGCAACCTCTGGAGGTTGTGTTTTTAGGGGAGTGCTGAGTCACTGCTACAGTGTTCTGTTGGGGTGAGATGACTGTGTGGCACCAGGGCCTCCACTTGGAAGTGAGTCTTGTGGAAGGGGTTGTTGTGGGGTTGGTCCTGTGGGTGCACAGAAAAGCTTGTCTTTCTGCTCCCTTCCTGACAGCAGGCAGCAGGGATGACGGCAGTGGTGCTAGCTGGGAGTCACAGTGATGACCTCTGTCTCTGTTCCTTCTGTGGCCTATATGTGAGAGGGGTGGAGGCAGTGGTGGGGGTGGAGACAGAAGTGATGGCAGCTGGAAAGATCCTGGCTACACACTGCCACAATATTCAGGTGGAGCTGGGGCAGCTTCTCCTTGCTTGATTGGAAGCCATGGAGATAGGGGACTGTGGTGTAGGTCCTTGGACACAAGGACTCGCCCCATCTCTCTACTTTCTCCTGAAACTGCAGATGGCAGGAACCCTGTCTGGCTGGGAGTCACAGAGGTGCTCCACCTCTATGTTTCTTCTTTGGCTTGTGTATGGCAGTGTCAAAGACAATGGTGACCAGGACTGAGAGAGGCCTATCCACTACCTCTGCAAATTGGTAGCCTCCTGGGCTCAAGCCACTGCTGCAACCTTCAGTTGAGCTTGTGGCACATGGGGTTGAAGCATGCTTCTGGAATAGGCAAAATGTCCTTGGTGGGGAGCAGAAGTGGGGGTGAGGGTGTGTGTGTCTGCATGGCACAGTCCATGGTTATGGTATCTGCTCTGCGGTGGGGTGGGGATTCTTCTTTGGCAGGGTGGTAGTACCTGGCATTGAACTTTTCAGGGAGCAAGAGACCACTGGTTCCATGTGGACTTCAGTGGTGCCTCTGTCCGGAATGTGGGTGGCTTCCTGTTATCAGCTGGAGTATGTGGAGAAGTGTGGAATCAGCTGGAGTGTGTGTGTCAGTGGGGGCTCTCCCATGACTAGAGTTGAGGAGGTCTGTGGGAGGTGGGTAAAATCCTGGGGGATGTTCTCAAACACTCACCCCTTGCCTTTGTGGGGAATCCTCTCCTGGCTCTGTGGGATGGGTCTGGGTCTGTAAGCAGTGTAACAAGTTTTGCTCTCAGTGGTCCCAGACACTTTTCCAATGAACTTCAGTGTAGTCTTACAGATGATCTCCTGGAAAGCCTGTATTTACTCACTATTAAACCCTTTCTGTTTTCAATGATCCATCTTGGATCCTCTCCCACAATTTTCAAGAATACAATGTACTGGGTTGTATGATACATCTCTCGAACTTATTCCTCTGGTCTTGCTGAAATTGTGTAGCCTTTGAGCAACATTTTCCCAACTCCACCCCCACCTCCCAGGTAACCAAAATTCTACTCTCTGCTCAGTTTAACTTTTTAGATTTCGTGTATAAAAAATTATGAGATATTTGTCTTTCTCTACCTGGCTTATTTAAGTTAACATAATTTCCTTCAAGTTTATCCATATTGTTTTGTTGAAAGTGAAAGGATTTTCTTAAAAAGTGGAATAGTATTCATAAATATATTATATATATTATTATATATATCTATATAATGTGTATATATATATATTTCTTCTTTTTTTGTTCTTTCCTTGATGGACTCTTAGGTTTATATTCTGACTATTTTGAATAATACTGCATTGAATACGCTAGTACACATATCTTTTTGACATACTGATTTCGTTTCATGTAAATACTTTGTAGCAGAGTTGCTCTATCATATGGTGGTGCTATTTTTAATTTTTGGTGGAACTGCTATGCTGTACTAATTTACATTTCCATCAAAAGTGTGCAAGGATTCCCTTTCCTACATATCCTCACCAACACTTGTTGTCTTTCATTCTTTTTGCTGATAGCCATTGTAACAACAACTAACATTTCTTAAGTGCACAGAAACAAGATTATTTTTCTAAGCACTTTGACTATATTAACTTATTTAACTTCAATAAGAACTCTAAGAAGTTTATTCTCTTATTATTGTCATTTTTCAGATTATGAAGTTATTAATGAGTTGAGTAACAAAATTACACTACTGGCCAGAGACAGGGCCCAACTATTTGGATCAATAAACTATATTTATAATTGCTAAGCAGTTCAGGTAATAAGATTTGAGTTGCTGTACCATGATTTATCCAAATAAAACACAACTGACAAGGAACACAGTACAATTCACATGAGAAGAATGTGTAAAGCTAGGCATCACCTTGACATATCACATTTTTTTCTTGTTTAGTAACTTGGCCTTTACCTTTTCCTCTTTCTGAAATGTGTTTCACCTCACTCTTCAAAGCTGATTTAATGCTATTTTTTCAGTTATTTATATAGATGCCCTTTCTGCAGAGAGAAATTCTCTAATGACATTATTTTATCTCCCTAATTTTTTTTAAAGAATGTATTGCAGTCTGCAATGAATTAAAAAAAATTCTCCACTTGAATATGAGAGACATGCTTCCATGTCCATGTCCAGCCTCATGAAAACATGGTTCTAGCTTCTAATTCACACTGAATGCACCAGTGCATCACTGCTTCCTAGAACAATTCTCTTTCTTAATATATGTTCACTAAATTTTGTTGAATCAATACATGCACGAATGAAAGAGTTAGAAAAAAAAGAGGAAAAAATAGTAGTATTCTGAATATGTGTTTATGAAGTGCTATATGTCAAATTACTGTTTGGTTAAGAAAAAAATAGAGAAAAGAGAAATGGTTATAAAAACCTCTTATTCTGACTATAAAAACCTCTGGATTCTGTTTTACTACCACTGTGAAAAGAACATGAAGTCAAAACACTAAAATGATGCTTAATTTTATCTTTCTAAACAAAACTAGAATCTTACTTTTGTAAAATCTGTGCATTGAATAAAGTTTGGATTTGTCTGTAGGGCAGTTTTGTCCCTTAGAAAGTAAAAAAACAATGAAATTTTAGAAGGCACATGGCCTGGATTTGAATACTGACTCCATTACTTGGAATGTGCATTCTGATTTATAGAGCTTGCATCTTTAAAATGAGAAAAGAAGTATCCATTCTAGAAGGGTTTTAAAACAATACTTTTCCCCTGCACGTATTCTGACATGTAATACTGAAATAAATGTCAATAATTATTATTCTTTAATCAGAATAAGAAAGCTTGTGAGTGATATGAATAGTAGAAACCTTGGGAAAAATAAAAAATGTGACAATATAATTTGTGATTCTCTTATGGATATATTTACACATATACCATAGATCTTAGGAGATTCCATTAAAATATGCAAAAATCAGTATAGTTTCATGGCAAGTATCATTAAAATAATCACTTCCTTTTTTTGCCATCTCTTCTGTCTTTTAACTTGACAGGTGGATCTGTCCAATGCACACCTGTTGGCTCAACTTAGAGCCAATTTTATTCCTCTGTGTTTGAATCATTGGATTCCTTTGTTGCATTGCAATTTTCTTCTTCATTTTCCAAGTGGCTTATGCTTTGACGTTTATGAGTCCTAATGACTAGGTTTCCAAAATATATTTCAATATGTTACTTTACTGAGCATCAATCTACATAGTCTATACCGATTTTCAGATGTTTGGGTAGCCATGAATTTGTTTCTCTTCATCACTGATCTAGGATTCTGGTACATGATCAACTGACTTGATTTCCTAGTTGCAAATCAGCTTTCTGTTCTCCTGTCCTCAGAATAACACTCTGAGGAACATTCTCAGCAGGATTTGGTTTTGCCTGGACTTTAAGTCTCAGTTATTGTAATCTGGCAGTAACATTGTTGCCTAAATCCGATTATGAGAGAAAGTTGACATCCTCAAGGCCTCAGACTTATAACCAACAGCTTGAGTGGCAGGAAACCAATATTCAATATTTGTATATAGAGAGATCTATTTTTTAGCAAATGTTAGATGGTGGACATCTTTATTTTCTTCATCTACTCTGCCTTAGATACAATCTTTTCTCCAGTGACATTTCCATATTATTATAAAAAATGATATTTTCTTTCTGTTTCTTTGCAGTATTTTGTTTACTGCTAAAAAAGTGTTTTCCTTTCGATCTCTTTCTATTCAATAATTTTCTTTTAGAAATAAATGCAATACTATATTTAATGGATCAGGGTAGAAATTTATAATATTACCTTGTAACATTTAGGATTATATTTAATAATGTTATAAATTTAAGACCCAATTCAAGTAATTAAAACAATAAAGAGGAATTATTGGCTTCTTGAATTAGATATTCCAAAGAACTTTTGTGTATTAGTTATCTATTGCTGTGTAATAAATTATGCCCAAACTTAGCGATTGAAGAGAATAAACATTTAATATTTCGTGGTTTCTGTGGGCCAGTAATCAAAGAAAGGCTTTGCTTAGTGGATCAAGGTCAGGGTCACCCATAATGTTGCAGTCCAGATGTTGGTCAGGGCTGCAGTTATTTGAATTTGTGCTTTGAGTTGGAGAATCTCTTTCCAAGATTGTTCATTCATATTGTGGTTGGCAGAGGCTCAGTTCTTCACTAGTTCTTAGGGAGTCTATGTTTAATGACATGTGGACCTGAGCTACTTGAGTGTCCTCATAGCATGGTCCTGGCTTCCTTCAGAATACGTGGAGAGACAGAAAGAGAAGAGTGGAGAGGGGAGGGGAGGGGTGGGAAGGGGCGGAAGAGATAATGTCGCTTTTGCCATACTGTAATTGTTAGAAGTAAGTCATTAGGTTCAGTCAAGGAGATGCAAATTAAACTCTCTCTATAAAAAAAAAAGTAGCACAAAATTTGTGGACAAATTTTTCTGCCTTTGGGCTCTGAATTTCAGATAAGCATCATTCTAAGGAGGGGTTTTTTTAATGTGGTATAACATTGTTACCACAATTCTAACCTTCCAATAGAAGGTAACATATTGGTTGTTTTCTGAGAAGAGCAAGATACCCTCCTTTGCAAAGATTGGTAACACACCATCCTTCACTTCTTGTTTGGTTCAAGTTGTTCAACTTTTATTAATTGACTTTGTGGTAACAAGGCATTTTGATCATTGTCTTTAGGCTGAATTATCTGCATCAATTAATATGGCACAAGAGAAGGGGTTATCCTGATTGGATTAGAAATTCTGGGATCTGATTTAAAAATAAGGTGGCGGTAATTTCTGTCTCCCCTTTCTACGTCCCTACCTGAACTATATGGCTGCTCTACAGTGGGGAAAGAAATTAATAGATATTGGTGAGGTAGAAAATTAAAGATCTCTGTCCTTGCCACAAAGACATCAATTTCTGGATTAGCAGGAATAGACTGAATCCTTATAAAATGTATTCATGTATCAAAAAGAAATAAAAACAACTAAAACTTAGTGGAAAATGTACTGAGGTAGACACATTAAGAGATATTTAGCAAATGACTCTTAGACTATTGTTAAGGCCTCATTAACAAGACCATATCTCCTGAGGAGATGGATGTAGAAATCCCTAGTCGAAAGATTTTAAATATTCCAATGGGATAACCTTTTGCTAGGGTGAGAAATTGGCCTGAGGCCAATAAAATTCAATTTATATAACTTCTGCTCTGAGGTCATGCTTACCAAGCATACATTGGATGATTATTTGGCTCAGAGAATAAAAACCTAGAATCTAATAGTCTGTAGTGCATTTATATTTTAAATTCTACATCAATAAATTGGAATTCCGGTGTGCATATCAGGTTTATAAACTGAATCAGTTATTGTAAATCTGTACAATTTAACATTTTCTTGTTAGACTGTCAACATCTGAGCCTAAAAAGGCAAATTTAGGATAAATGTTACTATAGAATATCATGTCTGTTGATAGTAGGTCTGTGATGACTCAACATTAACCTTTAAAAGAATTTTTAATTCTGCATCTATCACACAACTTTACTTAGACAATAAAGTATAACCTTTAACTAATGTTTATTCCCCAAATATATCCAGGCAGTAGTAAATAAAAATAAATGCAAGCATTGACTATAGTTTCAATTTTTAACTATTTAACATTTATTGAAGAAAACTATCTTTGCTGTATGTCAAGAAGTCTGTTATTTTATTCCCTTTTTCAAAGTAATGACTTATGGGAAATAGTTTTACTCTTTTCCATTGGTTTATTGACATTTTGTAATGGAAGTATTTGGAAAAAATTGAACAGTTTTCATCATATTATATAACTGAAATATTAAATGATTTCTGCTTTCTAATAAAGAATGGATATCCTAACATATGCAACAGTGTTAGATATAGAATTCTGTCCTGTTTGAATTAATGATGAATACTAGGGTATAAGTAAGTTAATATCTTGATGAAATAAATGGAATCTACTTTTGGTTATTATTCAACAAGTGACATATGATTTTGAGAGAAGAAAACTTAGATTATGGGTTTGGCTATATGACTGGCTGACGTTCCTAATGTGAACTACCCCTCATGTTCATAGTTTAAGTGTAATAGAATGAATACTAAGAATACTAAGGAAGTAACATACCTACTATTGTTACTGCATTACTCTTATGATATTATAGCACCTAATATTCTGCCTAAATGAAGTCCAAATATATTTGAACAATTTCTGATAACTGTGCATAGGATCCGGGGTGGCAAATACCAACCATCTGTATTTTTTAGATATGTGTGAATTTGTTTTTATTATGCTTATTTATAGTGACTTGCTATGGCTAAAGTGTCCCTAACTCCTAGATTGCTTCAACCAATAAACATATTTCAAGATTTCTGACTTAATAAGTGCTTTAATTTCAGGAACCATTGTACTTTTGTTAAGTCTGTGCCTATGCTAGTGACATAGAGTTTTATATGATACTTACTAAATTAAACAAAGTACAAATAATTTTCAGTAAAAAATCATTATTCTTAGTTGAATGTTACTTTGCTTAAATTCTCCAGTTACTCCCATTACCCCTAGTCTGTGTAAACAAAGCATAAGGCAGTCTATGTAAAGATCATGTGTACAAAAATTAGATTAATCCTATCTCCTCCATACATATTCTTAAGTGCATTAGGTTAAAGGCTAATCTCTATTTTCAACAATAAGGGAGGGAACAAATTAGAAAGATTTTAGAAACTATCAATAAAAATTAATCAGAGCATCTAAAGCGTGTTTTAAAAAATAAGCACAAAGGAGTTCAAACATAATTCTACAATGAATGGTAAATAGTCTACTTTTAAGTTTTACTTTTAGAGAGAAAGAATCAAGACTCAAGAGTGCTTGTCATTTGTGAATATACACATTGGAATTTTATCTTTTGTGCTCCCACATCAATCACACACACAAATAGTATTGAAAAAGGAGATAATTTAAATGTAATTGCTGCTATTTATTGGACACCTACTTATATTAAAATCCTATGATGACTCATTGGAATACCAGACCCTCTGTTTTCTAAAATAGCGAACTCAAACTTAGAGAGGTTAGTGTTTGCATAAGTTAAACGCTAGGAAGTATTGGATCTGGGGTCTGAATTTAGAATCATGTGTGGATGTTGTCATTTTAGAGTCAGAGCTCTTAACTCAGATCATTTGGGCTAAATACTTTTAGAAAAGCATTAGATTTGGTTCTAGAGTTCAAAGACTACAAAGAAGGTGTTTAGCTTTCTCTAAGCTCCATTGAGCATGAACAAGCACCACAGCAGCTGGACAAAGACAAGACAGGTCGCTTCCCCTCCCATTTCTACCACAGCAAATAATCATTTTCTTTATTCAATGCAATGAAGTCTTGCTTTAGAAACTCCTTTGAACCTGTATATATGGCTGCAACAGAAAAGAAACAACTGTTTTGCTCTTAATGTTGTCACTGAGTTAGAATTTAAATGTCTTTCTTCTGTGATCTTTTCGTATTAATGAAGGGTAGTTTGGATTATATCTTATTTTATAACCTAGTTATATCACCTAGAGATGAATAATCTTTGAAAGACTTTTAAGAAATGAGATTTAAAAAAAAACCCCAAACCAAAATAATTTAAGTAGCATATTATTTAAAATGTCATTGTCTTTGGTTGTTTTGTAATTTGTCCCATAGAACAAGAGCAGATAACCTAGGAATTAATTAGCTTTTCTTACCAGAGTGTATGATTGCTGTTCCCAGTTAGTACTAAGGTAAATTTTATTTATTTTTCCTATATAACATTAAGTAGAAGGTTGATTTTTTTTTACCAGACATAACTTTTATTTACAGTTTATCAGTTCTGGATGTCATAACAGATATTGAATACATCTAGTTCTTCAATAGATAACATAATTGTTTGCTCAGGGTAATCTATATTTTAAATTTTATTAGTCTAAACAAATTAGTGTTCATGGTCAGGAATGGATTAAATAAATTCTAGGAAGATTACCTCTAAACTTTTTGTGCTTTTTGTATCATTTAGATGTCACAGATGAATTCTCTATAGTAGAAAAAAATGATAAAATTTAGAAATTATTTATTATGATTTAGGATTTTTTTGTGATTTTTTTTTGGTGTATAACAAATTTCTTTCAAACATAATTAAGTATGAGAATGTGACTAGTTGAAAAATACTTGAAACCAAAATGATGTTGGACCTGATGAGAAAAATTCTGAGCAAGAGAGTACAGAAATCTTCGGAATTATTTCTGATAAAAGTTCACTTGACTATAATAGAATAACAAGGATGGAGATCTTGTCACTAGGCATACATGAGTGTACTGACTATTTCAATACAACAAAATCTCTATAACATGCCAAAAACATTATTTTAAAGCTTCTGGCGACTTCTAGAAACAGTATTAAAAAAGATAACTCTAACAATAATTTAGATATCCTCTATGAATTTCCTGAGTTAAAGTACAATTTTTATCTCTTTAACCTCTTTTGTAGTATAATACTACAAAAGAAAATATTTTATTTATATATATCCCACCTTAAACTAAAATAGATGACAAGAATCCAGAGAACCATGTAAAATCATATAAACTAGCAGTATTAGCAACTAATAGCAATTATTCATTTTTTTGAATTTGTAATAAAATTTGTGAAGTATACATTTTGATCATAGTGTAACTCAAATGAGGAATTTTTGTTTAGATTTATAAGTTTTGTGGTCTTTGTGACTTTTTAAGACATTTCTATAATTGTTTTTAGGAAAATTTCAAAAGGCTTGAAAGTAATGTTATAGAGTGGAAAAGTTAGGGATTTAACTTTAGAAGATAGATTTAATTTTGGCTCTACCACTGACTCGTCGAGGGCTCTTTACTAATTTAACTACTCTGAGTGTCAGGTTTTCAGTTGTAAAATGAGAATGATAAATTTCACCTTTCCTAGTTGTTGGGAGGACTAAATGAAATGATGTAGGTGACATACTTACTGAAGTACTTGGCAATATATAAGTATTAGTTGCCCTCCTCGCTGTCCCTTAATGATATAAGGTCATTAAAAATCAACGCAGAAATTTCTGAATTAGCATATAATGAGCATGTTCATGGACAGCTAAGAAAAAAATCATACACTGTACGATATGCATTCTAATATTTATATGTTTTAAATATAAATGCTTCTATGCAGATTTCACTCGAATAAATTATTTGAGGGAAACTTGATACTTGTAATGGCAAATGCTTCTTCTCAAAATGGCTTTTCTAGTACCATAGGATAAGCACCAGGTTTCTGCAAGGTTTCTTCCAAGCCTCGGACAGATAAGTTTTATTCCTTATCATTTCAGAAAATGCTGAAGGGCTACAACTTGTTCATAAATATGTTCAAGGAAAATATTCTTTGTTGCATTCAAAACATCTACATTTTCTTCTCAGCTGTATTTCACAGGTATTTTATTTCTGTCATTTATGTCCTGCCCTTCTGATTTAGTTTCTGTCTGGCAAAAATTTAGTTTCTATTTGCTTCTTGGTAAGTTTCTATTTAACTACTGAGCCTAGTGTTAGCTCATTAGAGCCATTATCAATATTTTCTATACCAGACTCATTTTTTACACCCCTGATAGTCCCAAGGAACATGCTTGAAAGTCTTGCCTTGAAAGGTAAATGAGCTGGGCTCGGTGGCTCAGTCTGTAATCCCAGCACTTTGGGAGGCTGAGGTGAGTGGATTGCCTGAGCCCGCGGGTTCGAGACCCGCCTGGCCAACTTGGCGAGACCTCATCTCTACAATCAAACATTTGCCGGGCGTGGTAGTGCACATCTGTAGTTCCAGCTACTTGGAAGGCTGAGGTGGAAGGATCACCAAAGCCCAGCAGGTTGAGGCTGTGGTGGCTGGGAGCGTGCCACTGCACTCCAGTCTGGGTGGCAGAGTGAGACTCCAACTCCAAAAAAAAAAAAAAGAAAAGAAAAGAAAAGAAAGGTAAATGAACAATGCTTCTGGAGATTGTGCCAAAATGAATTGATGCCTGGTGAAAAAATGAGAAGGAAAGGTAGTATATGTCCCTCTATAGTTGGTAATATTTTAGAGTTCAAACTACCATTTTTCTCAGTAATAAACTAGAATTTAAAAAATGCTTTTGAGAACCAGATTTCATTCAGTGTGTGTGTGTATCTGTGTGTGCGTGTATACTATATATATATATTAGAATCGGGGCACACAAGTGCATGTTTGTTACATGAACATGTTGTGTCATGATGGGGATTAGGCCTCAGGTGGCCTGTTTCCCAAAGAGTGAACATTGTGCCCAATAGGTAATTTCTGAACCCTAATCCTCCTCTCTAACTATCCTCTTATTTGTGTCCCCAGAATTTATTATTACCATCTTTGTGGCCATTTAGCTCCCACTAATAAGTGAGAGCAAGCGGTATGGTTTTCTGATTCTGAATTGGTTCACTTAGGGTGATGTTCTCTAGCTCCATCTGTGTTGCTGCAAAGGACATGATTTTATTCTTTTTTATGGTTGTGTAGCATTCTGTGGTGTATATATACAAGTATACCACATCTTCTTTCTCCAGTCAATCACTGGTAGGCACTCAGGTTGGTTCCACGATTTTGCTATTGTGAATAGTGCTTCAGTGAACATACGAGTACAGATATCTTTCTTACACGATGGTTTATTTTTCTTCGGGTAGGTCCACAGTAGTGGAATTGCTGGATTGAATGGTGTTTTGATTTTTAGCTCTTGGAAATCTACACACTGTTGGACTAGTTTATTAGAGAGGTTGCTAGTTTACTATGAATGGGTGTTCCTTTTTCTCTGCAACCATACCAACATCTGTTGTTCTTTGACTTTTTCATAGTAGTCATTCTGACTGGTATAAAGTGATATCTCATTGCAGTTTTAATTTGGATTTCTGTGACGATTAATGATGTTGAACATTTTTCCATATGTTTGTTGACCACTTATACGTTTTCTTTTGAGAAGTGCCTATTCATGTCCTTTGGCCACATTGAGTTTTTTTTTTTTTTTCCTGTTGAGTTATCTGAGTTTCTGGTTGTAGATTCTGGTTATTAGTTCTTTGTCTGAGGCATAACTTGCAAATAATTTTTCCAATTTAAGAGGTTTTTTGTTCACTCTGTTCATTCTTTTGCCAAGCAGAATCTTTTTAGTTTAATTAAGTCCTATTTGTCTATTTTTGTTTTTGTCACAATTGCTTTTGGGGTTTTTATCATAAATTCTTTGCCTAGGCCAATATCTAGAAGAGTGTTTTCTAAATTTTCTTCTAGGACTTTCATAGTTTTAGGTTTTTAATTTAAGTCTTTGATACATCTTTAGTTAATTTTTCTATGTGGCTGGAGGTAGGGATCTAGTTGATTCTTCTTCATACAACTAGCCAGTTTTCTCAGCACAATTTATTGAATAGGGTTCCTTTCCACATTGTTTATTTTTTTCAGCTTTGTTGATCAGTTGGTTGTAGGTATGTGGCTTTATTTCTGGGTTCCGTATTCTGCTGCATTGATCTGTCTTTCTATTCTTGTATCAGAACCCTGCTCTTTTAGTTACTGTAGCCTTGTGGCTATAATTTGAAGTCGGGCAGTGTAATGCCTCTATATTTGTTCTTTTTAACTTATGATTGCTTTGGCTAGTTGGGCCCTTTTTTTGGTTCCATATAAACTTTAAGATTTTTTTTTCTAGTTCTGTGAAAAACGATTTTGATGGGGATTGCATTTTATCTGTAGATTGCTTTGGGCAGTATGGTCATTTTAACAATATCGATTCTCTTAGTCCAGGAGCATGGGATGTTCTTCCATTTGTTTTTGTTGTCTATGGTTTCTTTTTATCAGTGTTTCTTCATTCTTTCTGTAGAGATCTTTTACATCCTTGGTTAGTTTTATTCCTAGGTATTTTATTTTATTTTAATTGACACTTGTAAATGGGATTGAGCTCTTGATTTGGTCTTGACTTGAGCGTTATTGGTGTAGAGAAATATTACTGATTTTGTATGTTGAGTTTGTATCCTGATTATTTACTGAAGTCATTTTTCAGGTCTAGAAGTCTCTTGGAGGAGTCTTTAGGGTTTTCTAGGTGTATAATCATGTCTTCAGTGAACAGGGATAGATTGACTTCTCCCTTGCTTATTTGAATGCCTTTATTTCTTTCTCTTGCTGGCAAAGTATGTTTTAAGGAATTTTTTTTCCACTGGGAATGTTTTTCCCTAAAATAATAAGAACTTGAATATATTTGGGACAGTCTACCTCTGTCCTCAGGTTGGTTAGATTTCTAACATTATCGTTAAGGCATACCAAAATTTGGTAAATGCTTTTTGATTAAAATGATGCTTTAAATTCAGGAGCCAGATACTTCTACAAAAGATTCTGAGGTCATGACTATTTTTGGATGAACTGAATGCTTTTCTGAGTTGGATTAAAGAGCTTTGAGCTTCATGAGAGTAAATCTACTGATTATGTAATGATTCAGAACTCAGAATGTGGTAGAATTTTAAGAAGGAATGGAGTTTATAAAGATTGTGAGAAAATTGAACAGTTGATAGGGTGGGAGTAGTGGTAGGGTCTGAAGGATTCCATTACATATATTGAAGGGAAGAATAGTGAGATACTCATCTGTGGAGTAATTTGAGATGTACCCTTACATCATATCATTGCTCAGAATTTACTCATATCTTAAAACAACAAAGCCCTTTGGTGCTCTGGTAGTCTAGAGAAAATTTATTCCAAGAAGAGTTGTCATCGATGGAAATTCCTGTGACCAAGTCACCGGAGACTAAGGGTTTACATGGAGACCAGAAGCGTGGGATCAAGGACTCTGATTGCAAGAAAGGGCCTTGAGTTTTACATTGGTGAGGGTGGAATATTAGAGAGTGCTGCTTTTCAGAACACCTTATCCCAGTGGAATCTCTAAGTGAACACATATTCAGAACAGAGAGTGGGTTGTTTATGTGTTATTTGTTAATGGATAAATATTTGTTTTTAATAAGAAGGATTAAGAATATAGCCTCATTTCTTACAATTGCTCAACATCTTATTTCAAACCCTGTACTCTAGTCATATGTGATTTATGGTTTCCTCAACTTGCCTTGTTCTCTCACCATGTCAGTAGTTTGAACTTTCTGTACATCTTACCAGAAATTATTTTCCTCACTTCTTTGCTTCTCTCTTAGATCATTATGAAGATTCCTCTGAGGTGAACCTTCCTTTGATCGTCCTGGCCAAGATTCTTCTTTATGCCCTCTTGGTTCTCTGCACTTGATCTATCATAGTGCTTTAGCAATCTGTGAGTTTTGTTTAGTAAACTGTGAATTTTGAAATCAGAGGCTATGTATTTCTCATTCTATTACTTGCATCATGGTGCTTGGCACAGAGTAGGTATGTCCAGTAAATATTTGTTGAGCAAATGAATGAATAAATAAATGGAAGTCAAACCGCGTATCTTCTGTAACTGTATGTGCTCATAATAGAATTTTACGATATTTAAACCATGAAACCAAAAATATTTTGCGGACAGTTTTTTTTTTGTGATTTCAGCTTTATAGGAGCTCTTATTCTTACTGAGCATAAGAGACATTTCTCTTAACCTGATGAACACTCCCTTAGCCAGGTGAGCACAGTCAGTATCAACAGTGAAGGTCATACGGACAACTGTACCCTCCTAGGGGGTGATGAAGATGGCACTTTGCTCTGTGATCTTCCTCCAACCTCAGTGTCATCATGAACAACCCCAAAAAGCAAATGAATCTTGACTGAGAAACATTCTACAAGATGCCTGACTAGGACTCCTAAAAACTGAGGAGGTCATCAAAAGTAAATAAAATCTGAGAAACTGTCACAGCCAAGTGGAGGTGAAAGAGACAAGACTACTAAATGTAATGTAGCATCCTGGATGGGCTCCTGGCACAGAAAAAGGGCATGCAGTAAAAACCAAGGAAGTCTGAATGAAATATGGACTTCAGTAAATAGCAATGTGTCAGTATTGGTTTATTAATTATAACAAATGTACCATACTAATGCGAGATGTTAACAATAAGGAAAACAGGGTGTGGACTATATAAGAACTCTGTACTATATTGCAAATTTTCTGTAAATCAAATATAAAATTGCTTTAAAAAAAGGAATGCTTCTCTTGACTTATGTGAATTATTATACATGTCTAGAACTGATTGTTTGACAGATGGAGCAGTGAATTGAATGTCTCTGTTCCATGTGATATGCTCTTTTCCTAAATTAGACAACTAGAAAGTAAAGATGTTTGGGTCTTAACATCAGGTGTGGCACCAAAATTGATAGCAAATTTAGTCACATCATTTCAATGTTTTATAGCCCTATCCACATTAAGAAAATCATATTTCCTTTTTAGAAACAAGAGTATGAATAAATTGAATACAACTACAACATTAAAGTTATTCTCTAGCGATAGTTTGGAGAATTGTGTTGTAGCCTAACTATCTGAGTAACAAGATCTTTCTTTAGGAGACTTGTGAAAGAAAACAGAACAAAACACAATATGAGAAATCCATGGATTATCCAGGTTTCATCAGAGAATATTTCCCTCTTAGAATCGACCCCAACTGAGTTGTCTCCAGCTCTCAATGATATTATTTTCTCTGGTAACGCCTTCCTCCCCTCTGCCATTCACATGGTTATAATAATAGCAGCTACCCATATGATCTTGCCCCATGGTTCAAGTGACCCAAGAGGGATAACAATTTGGAATTGAGTCTAGGAGAACCCAGTGTCCAAAATATTCTAGGGTGTGTCTGACTTTGGAATACAGATGCATACTAGGTAACTCTTGACAGTGGTGGCTTTTCTTATATAATCCAGGAAATAGAAGAAGAATAAAAGAGGAACAAATAAAAAGAGGAAAGAGACAGGAAGACAAAGGAATTGCTGGGTTATCTCTAGCCCATGAGGAGTTGGTTTATGTTTTTTTCTGAGAATTTCACCAGGTACCCTGCATTCCTAATAATGATTAAATCTCATTTGTATATTCCAACTCAAGGACATTTCTGTTACTTGCAATCAAAAGAATCTGATTCTTAATTGTCCTTGACTTACTGGTCACAGAGATACGACCTGGGCTTCCTGTCACTGCTGTGGGCATAATCAAGAATAGAGTGATGTGTGTTAGGACCTGGGTACTACAGTCAGGGCACCCTGTACCTGGTTCCCTTCTTTTCAAAATCTGCTCTCAGGAAAGAATCAGATATTCATTTACAGCTAAGTACATATGCTTGACAATATCTCAGAACCCAGTCTGTCCCTTACCAAGCCTTTTCATTTTTAAGGAATTCAGAATTTTATCTTAATAATGGCATTCTATGAGAAAATTTAGGAATCAGGAATTGTTTTTCTCCTTCCCTTCCTCCTTTATACCCTTCTTTCTTTGTTTCATCTTATTCCTTTGAAAGAGTTAGTGGAGATTATTAGGCCTCTGAACTTATGGTGCTAAATAGCCACCAATTTTGTGTAAGTCTGCCTTGAACATACTTGAAAATTCTGGATCTACAATTGACAATGGACAAAGCAGCATCCATTTCTGTCTCTCCACGTGTGTTTTAATCCTACAGTGATGTATACCAGTTAAGATAGAAACGAGAATCCAGCCACAGATGCATTGTATGACATTTTTCAATTTACAGTTCTGATTCTTAGTGTCTTGTATAGTACAGTGAAAATAATTTTATCTACATTTAGAACTATTGTGAAATTAATTGTGATAAATCATATAGCACAGTAAATAACAGCTCTAATTAACCTATGCTTCATCTTAACACTCTTTTCCTTGCTGGCTCCACTTTACCCGTTTTCAACGTCTAGCTTGAGATTATATTTCTGCATTTTTTTCCTCAAATAGCTTAAGAGAAGTACTTGTATCCCTTCTTCCAGGAGCTTTGCACTCCCTCTATTTTTGCCTATATGGATTACAAATTAGAGCGGAAAGGAACATTAGAAACTGAACTTGATCACCTTGTTTCTCAGTTGAGAAACATATGAGTATGGGTGAAATTTATACAGTTACGGGTGCATGGTCTCTTTCAGGGAACAGCAATTTCTAAAATAAATACTGCTGATCTTGTTGGGCTTCTTAATAACCCCTCAGGCCAAAGCTTTCTTCAACCTTTGTCTTAGGGTACTTCTGAAGGTGAGGAGAGGGAAATCATACCTTATGAACCAGGTCGATAAATTATTATCATGATCACTTTTTAAAAGTCATGCTTTATCTTTAAAATTTAAGCGCATTTTACATTTTCTCCAGAATGTAGTCATGTCTGTTTTAATATGAAAGGGAAGTTTTACGTTTCAAACTATTAAATAAAATTATTGTTTCATGGATAGTGCTAAAATTATTCCATGATTTCTGTTTTCCCAGAACACTGCTATATACTTGTTTTTCTCCAAATTGAAAAGTAAGTCATTTAAATGTAACATTT
The DNA here is from genome assembly GCA_963574415.1 of Tarsius wallacei. Classification (NCBI taxonomy): domain Eukaryota; kingdom Metazoa; phylum Chordata; class Mammalia; order Primates; family Tarsiidae; genus Tarsius; species Tarsius wallacei. The sequence goes on along the minus strand of CAUYQG010077403.1, from coordinate 5,396 downwards.
TAATATGATAATTATTTTCTACACTGTCCTCCACATTCTCAGAGGCAGACTAGAAAGGCTTACTCTAATAGTAGCTTACCTTACAGGAGGAACAGTGATAAAACAACTGTTAAAAATAGATTGCAAAATATTAAGTACTACATACACAGCAATGTTAGTGCTGTAATCTCACATATCTTGACTCTGGTGCTTTGGAAATATCATTGGGCTACACAAGTAATTTTCTGACTCCAGACCATTGTATACTTAACCCTGAATTGTACCCCACATCTTTAAAATAAAAATTAAAAAAAGATTTTCTGGACCTAATTCGTTCATTTATTTTAACAGTCCTAATATTTGTCTATATTTTAAAAAAACACGGCAGAAGTTTAAAAGTGGAAACTAAATTCAGTTTTTCAGTCATAGGATGAATACACAGGTTGTTTAAAAGAAGGAGGTTGGGTATTGGTTCTTTAACCAGACCAAAAAAGAATAACTTTACTTACAAACTCAGTGAATTGCAAAGAGTATGGTCAGTTAGTTGTTATTGGTTTCTATGCATGGATTCTTCGTTATATAAAGAGCTAATGCAGTTAGCAGAACGTTTTTTTAAAGTGCACATCAACCCAAAGAATAAAATGCAGTCATGAAATAAGCTTCTAAAGTTCCAGTAACCATAAATTCCCAATGCGATAACTTAATCTTCTGGAAATTCTCCAAATAGCAACCCCAAGTTCCCCTGAGTAAAATGCTCTTATTTTCTTCCCTTGTGCATTTAACTCTATTCTTTATTGAATAAAAAAGAGGATTAAAAAAAGGACTTGGTTTATGGCTTCTAATAAAGGAAATGTAATCTGAATACTCAAGGATGTAATCAGATCATAGCATTTCAAATGTATTACTAATATGGCCATAAAATAAATAAGTTGTACACTAAAAAAAGCAAGCGCATCTTGTCATTGTGTCCCATCCATCTTTTCCTGCCATTTCCAGTCTGTCAGCATTTTTTCTTTGCTCTTTGGGTTGCACCTAGTGACTTTTCACACATCCTTCAACTGCTGTCTTATTACCTTCCAGCTTAATATATAGAGATAGAAAGAATCCGTTGTATGCCATTTATGCATCTTTAGGTTTTGGACTTTCAATTTGTCACCTGACCACTCTGTCTGCTCCTTTCTAGCCTTGCTCATTAAATCAGGTACTAATGCATGAAAGTGGATGTTTTTCATATTGATGTTTCTGTACAATTGGTCTTTAAACTCTTTGAACCTTGCAAGGTGAAGTTTGTTTCTGATGACAGTCTCTAACAGAAAAAATGAAGAGATGGCAATTTTTAAACAGCTTCTTAAGTATAGTTGGAAATCATAAAAAAAAAATCACATTTTTAAACAAAGATTTTTAAATAAATAAGTCAAAGATTAATATGGCACTTTAATTTTGGGGAAGGAGGTGAGTAATCTTTGTCTTTTAACTCTGGAGGATTTGTACTTATCTAAAGCAGTTTATTTCTTTAAAAACTATATTTAACATATTACTACATGTTAGATAATCAAAATTTTGACCAGTATTCAGTCCAACACCCAGAGTTACCACAGCACAATTAATTTGATCCAGTGACCTTTACTCAGTAACTATGCAAACAATGCTAAATAAATTTTATTAAAAGAAAGATTTGGTTCAAAAGTTGTCACAACATTCACGGATGAGCATTACTAATTCTCAAGTGAGAAATCTTATTTGATAAACTAATTCTGTATTATTAAATAAAAATCAATATTTTAGAAAAATGTCTATTTTATTTGTATATTGGATTCTGAAATAATTTTCTTTCCTACTTCAACATGCTGTGTTGGCACCACAGAGGAGGCACTTGATAGCACAATGGAGTTATAGTTATAGTTACTGACCCCTGGTAGCAAGTGAGGGGCACCCTGGCATTTTCTGAATCATGGTGAGTATTTTCCCAGCTAGAAGGATTTAAGAAAAATAGTCTCCTTTCCTTTATTTTAGCGTAAATATCACCCAGTTGCAATAATGCTTGTAATATACCACATCATTGAGATCTTGTTTTTTGAAGCAGTCTCTATAATGTTCTTTTGTTCAATAAGTTTTGTGGTTCTTTTGGTATTGAGTGTGTCCTTTAGTAAAAACAGCACATATCTGCTAAGGGCTGTGAATATAACTCTTTTAACCCCCTCTCCCCACATCAAGATTGATTTGTAATTTGCCTGATTTTAAAGAATAGTTGTTTTGGGCAAAGCCACTGTTGACAGTGAGTACACTTAGAACATAGGGTGTGTAGTCAAAGGCCAAAGGGCCTCACATAAGCACAAACCTGACTTCAATCTTATTGTGTTGACTCTTCACAAATCACTCAAATAAACTACTACTTTCCCCAAATGGTAGAAAGCTCAGATTGCTCACCAGAACCGTTTCACCCCTTTTCTGGTGTTCTAGATAGCATGCACGTAATAGATGGTTAGTTGGAGAGTGAATGCTAACTGTCCCACAAGTGTTTACTTGTGAATTCCCTAGCCCTTCAGGTGTCCACGTTCTCTGCTCTTGCCCCATCTCCTCTGTTCAACAGGCATAATCCTCTTTGCTCAGGAGTACCTGATTCATTAGTGATTATATTATTATAGTAATTTTATTGTTTAGGCCAGATAATTGCTGTAAAAGATAGGTGCAATGAACAGAGGTATAAATGACTTTCAGCAAAGCAAATAATAAAAATAGACAGAAACAATTAGGAGCAAAAGAAGATTTTTATAAGCAGGAGGAAAAAAGAAAGAAAAGATCCCATTGAATTGCATTGAAAAATCTAAGTACGCCAATAAAGACATTGCAGCATAGGTAGAAAGGTGGACTGAGGAGAAGAGGCCTAGGTGGCTATTCATCTTTTGACCTCTTTTTCTGATAACTTTGAGCTTGGGTATAGTATTGATCCAGATGACTTGGCAAATTGATGGAAGAGAGAACCAATAAGAGACACTGAACACTAATGAACTTGTGGCTGAATTTTGAAATTCTATTACATGTTATTGAATGGATAGCTCACATACCATGCCTGGGAACATATGTTAGTTATTGAGGTTTCAATGTCATTTCCTGGGTCACTTTTTGTTCTTGTGATATGCAAAAGTTGCACAGATATGAGCACTCTTGATTTTTGTGCTATTAATACTATTCATTTTTTAAAAATTGAAATACGCATTTTTCTTGTAACTTATTTATATAGATAAATAGAATGCTAAATTATTTCAGATTTTGGATCAGTTACTGTTGTATGTTTTATTTGAAAAATACATCATACTTACACTTTAATTTATAAATTTAAACATAAGTGCTAAGGTTTAATTTCTCTGAAAAATCGAAAATTTGGAACTTTAAAGGGAGAACTGATTTCATCTTCAAATCATTATCCTATATTTATATTTACCCCATGCCTACCTACCTGCCCCATATATTAGTTTTAAGGGATTTTAAAAAATATTTAAAAAGTTATTTATAGAGTACTTACTATTATTACATGTTCTGGACATTGTATTAATTTATTATATGTACTGTCTTGCTCAATGATTCAAATAATCCTATATGCTAGATATTTTTTCCATATTTTACTGGTGGTAGAATAATGAGGTTAAATGGCATGCCTAAATTTACACATTAAACAAATAGCAGAGTCAGAAATTAAAAACAAACCTGCCAAACTAAAAAAACCTGTATTCATAATCTCTATGTGTTGTTACTCAAATTATCCAGACTGGAACTCCTAATTTCGAAGTTGTAAAATAGGGCCAATTTTGAAAACCTTTTTTTTGTTGTTTGTTTGTTTTTAAACATTGGCATTAATAGATATTTAGGAGAGATTAGATTAGTATCTATTCTAATATCTTGGAATCTATTAGCAGGAACTTTAAAACATTTACACAAAACAGCATACACACATTCATTCATTCATCCTTCAAAAATTAATTCAGCATTTATTAGGTAGCCAGTTTTCACTGTACTCTGGGCATTGCAATTTTTAAGGTTCTCTCTGGTACAGATGAAATATATGGCAAGTATATTATATATTTTTATGAACAACAGCAACAAGAAAACCACTTTCTTAAATGTGTTTTTATTTCTCTAAGCATTGTTGGATAGCTACAGAGCTGCTTGTAGTACCTCTTTGGCCAAACTGTCTACCACTTTTTGAATGTGTCAGTTTTGATTATTTTGCTAAATTGAAGGGTCAATATAGGACAAGTAAGTGACTAATTCATTTGAGTAACTCATTAATGAGTTGTCATTGACAGAATAATTTAGTTACAAATGTTGTCCCTGTCTTCAACGTAGATTCAACCCAAATAGTACCACATACTTAGCAATTAAGAGTAGTCTGCCCAGGGAGGTGAAAGACCTTTACAAAGAAAACTACAAAACACTACTCAAAGAAATCAAAGGGGAGGAATGTGAGATAAAACAGTAGCAAGCCAGTTCTTCAATAGAGCATCATTTAATTTTTTACTTGCTATAAAAATTGGTAATGAATCATTCAAGTTTCCTGAGGCAGGTTTTATTTATAACTGTAATTTTAACAATAACTACTGTCTGTTTTGTCTTTAGGGTTTTAGACATCTTGCAAGAATTTCTCATCCATGCAACGACGATTTTATAAACAATTTTGCTTATTATTAATACCTAAAACACCATAAGTAATTAACTTAAACTAATCATGATAATTTCATTTATTTTTACTAGAGATCAATTAAGCAAAGTTGATATTACCAAATACTAGGTAATGAGACTTCAGTCTGGGCCTGCAAGTATGCTTTTGAAAATGAGAGAGAGAAGAAAGGAGACAGAGAGATTTATTTTCCTTTCTTATATTTTCTGGTCATCTAATCTGAAATGACGATAGCCGTCTTGAACCAGGAATCATTTTAAGAACAAACGAAAACTTCAAAGATAGCAAAGAAGAAAGATTTAATAGATTTAAATAATGTTGGTAATTGACTATGTCTTTGAATCACTGAATTTTATCAATCTTAGAACCACCACACCTTAGATTTTTTTTAAGGTTGAGATTACAAAAACTGTTGCTTCAACCACTCTGAATTGAAGTTTTTACTAAAGAAAGTGAAACATATGCTAATTTGCTCTCCTTGCTGAAGATATAAGAAAGCAAAGAATCTCAAGAAGTAAGAATTAAACAAAATCTCCCCAGTTGCAAAAGGTCATATCTAGGACAAAAACTTAATAATAAGCCTACATCTAAAGCTTAGCCTTACTCCAATAAAGCATGAGAACCAACCAACTCATCTTGACAAAGACTCCAACAACCACCACTGAGGAAAGGAGAATCTATTCACAGTAAATGGTTCTGGGAAATTAGCTGATCACATGTAGAAGATTGGAAAAGGACCCCT
>CAUYQG010077402.1:0-29507 GCA_963574415.1 Tarsius wallacei | reverse complement strand
AACTTGGCGAGACCTCATCTCTACAATAAAAATCAAAAAAAAGAAAAAAAGAAAAGTGTAGGCCTCTCCTGGGAGATAGGAATGTGTCTGTAGACAAGGTGGTTCACAAGACGTAAGGATCATAGTGGGGAGTAGCCCAGGTGAGTGAGGCTGAGGCTTAGGGCTTTTCAGGGAGTTGAGGGGGGCATGGCTAAGTGCTGTGTCCTCAGACAGGAGTGGCTTGACCCATTCAAAGCCCAGGAACCTTGCCATCCTTCTTCCATACTGCCTTTTATCTTCCACAATTCCTTGTTTCTCCTTTTCATTCACTGTGTGACTCACAATCCTCCCTGCTCTCCCATAATTCCCTGTATCTCCCACAATACCCTGTATTTCCCACGATTCTGTGTCTTCTCACAACTTCATATCGCTCCCATAATTCAGCATTGTCTCCCACAATTATCTTCCATAATTCCCTTTCTTCCACAATACCATATTCCTCTCACAATTTTTTTCTGCCATAATTCACCATTCTAGTTTTTTTATTTGAAAATCTGTTTTCAGCAGGGCTCGGTGGCTCAGCCTGTAATCCCGTGCCTTTGGGAGGCTGAGGTGAGTGGATTGCCTGAGCCGGTGGGTTCGAGACCCGCCTGGGCAACTTGGCGAGACCTCATCTCTACAATAAATCAAAAAATTAGCCGGGCGTGGTAGCACGCGCCTGTAGTTCCAGCTACTTGAAAGGCTGAGGCGGAAGGATCGCCGGAGCCCAGCAGGTCGAGGCTGCGGTGGCCGGGAGCGGCCACTGCACTCCAGTCTGGGTGACAGAGTGAGACTCCAACTCAAAAAAAAAAAAAAAAAGTATAATGTAAGGGCTCTGAAATGTTAAATAATACTATCCAAAAACTAGGTTAGGGAAGTAGATTACTGTGTGAGCACATAGAATCTAGGGTAGTTCATTCATTTTTTGTTTTATTTTTTAGAGACAGAGTCTTGCTCTGTCGATCAGATTGGAGTACAGTGGCACAATCTTGGTTCACTGCAGCCTCGACCTCCTGGACTCAATGATCCTCCTATATAGCTGGGACTATAGGCATGCACCACCATGCCTGGCTGATTTTTTTTGTTTGTTTTATTTTGTTTTTATTTTTGCAGAGATGGGGTCTGACTATGTTGCCCAGGCTGGCCTCAAGTGATCCTCCTGCCTTGGCCTCTCAAAGTGCTGGGATTACAAAGTGTGAGCTACCGCACCCAGCCTAGATTTTGTATTTTTAAAACACATTTAGGGAACACAAAGTAAACGGAAGTGATATTTTGATTAAGTTCATTGGTGAGGAAAGCATAATGTTGCTAAGCATTTTATTTATGTAACAAATATTGGCCATTCTAAGGCTAACATTCAACATTGAAGGCTTATTCAGTTATCGTTAGCACTGTTTTGGCTTGTGTGCAGTTAATGAAATCCTTATCTGTTTTACCTTTTATTTTATTTTATTTTTTGTAGTCAGGGTCTCACTCTGTCACCAAGGCTGGAGTACAGTGGCATGATAACAGCTTGCTGCAGCCTTGACCTCCTGGGCTCAGGTAATCCTACTGCCTCAGCCTCCTAAGTAGCTGGGACTACAGGCATGCTTAACCATGCAAGCCTGGCTTATTATGTTTCTGATTTTTTTGTACAGAAAAAGTCTTGCTGTGTTGCCTAGGCTGGTCTTGAACTCCTGGACTCAAGCAATTCTACCTTGGCCTTCCAAAGTGCTGGAATTATAGGTGTGAGCCATGATGCCTAGCCACCTGTTTTACCTTTCATACCTTTTTTGTGTAAATTAGAAATGTTAATTCTTTTTTTTTTTTTTTTGAGTTGGAGTCTCACTCTGTTGCCCAGACTGGAGTGCAGTGGCCACTCCTGGCCACCGCAGCCTCAACCTGCTGGGCCCCAGCGATCCTTCCACCTCAGCCTTCCAAGTAGCTGGAACTACAGGCGCGCACTACCACGCCTGGCTAAGAAATGTTAATTCTTAAGGGAGAGTTATAGTCTTCTAAAGAAGTTATATGTTAATATTTGAAATCAAATGTATCTGGCAGGTAGCATGGTTGGGTCTGGGTATTAGATGTTAAATTTTTAAAAATAGTGCTGTTTTGGCTCATTAAATTATTAAAGTTAATTTAATATACATACAATAATGTAGGTTGAAATTATCTAATATGCATATTAAATCACAGCAAACCTTATCTTTGAAAATATATACTACAACTAATAATTTAGAAAGACCTTAAATTTAAGTGAAAGAAATAATCTTCGTTTCTCTCTTTCTTTTAGGTGGAATGACCCTTACTTGTTGAGTATCTCCTGGTTACTGGTTGGATTCACTTGTAAAAGAATCATTTTCTTCTGCGTGGAAGCCACTTTGTGGCATATTTAATTATATAGCCACAGATCGAAAAGCTTTTTGATTTCCCAAAGGAAGGACATACCACTATATTAGATAAGCTTCACATTTCAGCCAAAATGGTGCTGTCCCAGAGACAACGAGATGAACTGTAAGTTTTTCTATTTTATCCTTTAAAAAAAAAATCATCCTCATAAGAAACGAGTAAATTTTAAAAAAGCTTCCAGAAGTCTGTACTGAGATGATTTTTAACAGTGTTCAAATATTGGTAAAATATTGGCAGTTTGATCTGATTTTAAAGCTAGGTCTTACTGTGACTGTGATGTAGAATATATCTTTATTGTGTATCTATTGAAAGGAAAACAAAGAAGTTAGTTGGGATAGGTTTTATCTTAAGCTTGTCTATTAAATATATTATGTTTAGTGGTAACAGGTGCTTAGGCTGGGCGTGTTGGCTCATGTCTGTAATCTTAACATTTTGGGAGGCCGAGGCGAGAGGATTGCCTGCGTCCAGGGGTTCGAGACCAGCTTGGGCAACTTGGTGAGATTTCGTCTCTACAATAAATAAATAAATAAAAATTAGCCGGATGTGGTGGCGCATACCTGTGTTTCCAGCTACTTGGAAGGCTGAGGTGGAAGGATCACCCAAGCCCAGCAGGTCAAGGCTGTGGTAGCACTCCAGTCTGGGTGACAGAATGAGACTCCAACTCAAAAATTAGAAAAAAAAAAAAGATTTTTCCCCCCAGATACTTAAGTATTCAGTTCCTATTCTACAAACTCACACAGTACAGTTAGTAACAGTTGTTAAATTTAACATTGACACAATGCTTTTGTTTAATCTGCCTTCTATATTCCAGTTTTGTCAATTTGACTCCATATGTTCTTTATAGCATTTTTTTCCTCTTTAATACACCATCTGATCTAGGATCAGATACTGCATTTACTTCTCATGTCCCTTTAGTCGTTTTTAATCTGGAATATTTCCTCAGGTTTTCTTTGTCTTTTATGATATATAGTTTTGAAGAGTAGTTTTTTCCGAGTGCAGTGGCTCATGACTGTAATCCCAGCACTTTGGGAGGCGGAGGCAAAAGGATTGCCTGAGACCAGGAGTTTGAGAGCAGCCTGGGCAACTTGAGGAGACCTCATCTCTACAGTAAATCAAAAAATGAGCTGGGCTTGGTGTTACACACCTGTGGTTCAAGGTACCTGGAAGGCTGGGGTGGAAGGATTGTCTGAACCCAACAGTTTGAGGCTGCAGTGGCCGTAAGTATGCCACTGCACCCAACCTGGATGACAGAGTGAGACTCCAATTTTTTAAAATGTTAAAAATAAAAATAGTAGTCTTCCTCTTTTTTTTTTTTTTAAGACAGAGTCTCACTCTGTTCCCTGGTCTGGAGTACAGTGGTCCAGTCTTGGCCCACCACAACCTCAACCTGGACTTGAGTGATCTCCCATTTTAACTTCTCGAATAGCTGGGACTACAGGCGCATGTCACCATACCTGGCAAATGTTTTGATTTTCGTGGAGATGAGGTCTCACTGTATTGCCTAGGTTGGTCTTGAACTCCTGGCCTCAAGTGATTCTGCCACCTTGGCCTCCCAAAGTGCTGGGATTACAGACATGAGTCACTATACTCAGACTCTTTATTTTTTTATTTGTTTTTTTTAATAGGGTGCTTCTTCTTTGTCTAATGGTTCCTCAAGATGAGACTTCAGGTTTGCATCCTTGGCCATAGTTCTGCATATTAGTAATTTTGTCATCTTCTCTGAGTATCACACCTAGTGACCCATAATGGCCATCTGCCCCTCAGTTTTCATCCCTCAGCCAAGATGCCTGATTTTTCAACTGTTTAATTACTGTTACTTCTCTTACAACATATAAGTGGCAAGTACTTTAGGACCATGCAAACATTCTTGTTTTCCATCAGTATTTCCCCCTAGATTTGTCATCTATTGATTCTTGCCTCAGTCATTTTTTACAACAGTTGTTGCAAAGTGATGATTTTCCAACACTAACACTTATCATTTTACTATAAGCAAGGTACCTTCTTTTTTTCTCTTTTATTTACTTGTCCCTCTTTTTTTTTTTTTTTGAGTCACTATCTCATTTTATCACCCAGGCTGGAGTGCAATGCCATGATCACGGCTCACTGCAGTCTGGACCTCAAGCAAGCAATCCTCCCTACTCAGCTCCTGGGTAACTGAGACTGTAGGCGTGCACCACCCTGCATGTCTACTTTTTTGTTTTTGTAGTGACAAGATTTCACTGTGTTGTCTAGGCTGATCTTAAACTCCTGGGCTCAAGCAGTCCTCCCATCTTGGCCTCCCAAAGTGCTGGGATTACAGTTGTGAGTTACTGTGCTTGGCCTTACTTGTCTTTTCTTTATTGGTGTAAACGCATGTGATCTCATGTATATATATTTTTTTGTGTTTTTTTATTTTTGTTTATTTTTTTTCGAGTTGGAGTCTCACTCCATCACCCAGGCTGGAGTGCAGTGGCATGCTCACAGCACCCCAACATCAGACCTGCTGGGCTCAGGCGATTCTTCTGCCTCAGCCTTCCAAGTAGGCAGAACTACAGGTGCGTGCTAGCACACCTGGCTAATTTTTTGATTTTGTTGTAGGGATGAGGTCTCACCAAGTTGCCCAAGCTGGACTCAAACCCCTGGACTCAGGCAATCCTCTCACGTCGGCCTCCCAGATTGCTGGGTTTACAGGCTTGAGCCACCGCTCCCGGCCTCTTTTTAATTTTTAAAGAGAGGGGCTCTTCTGCCCAGGCTAGAGTGTAGTAGCGTGATCATAACTCACTGCAGCCTTGAATTTCTGGACTCGTGATCTTCTCACCTCAGCCTCCTAAATAGCTGTGACTACAGGTGTGAACTGCACCTGGCTAATTTTTAAATTTTTTGTAGAGATGGAGTCTTGCTGTGTTGCCCAAACTTGGTCTCAAACTCCTGACCACAAGTGATTTTCTTGCCATAGAGCCTTTCAAAGTTTTGGGATTACTGGTGTGAGCCACCATGCCTAGCATTATATTTTCAATAGTTTATCATTCATTACTATTTGGGTGCTTTAGTTAACCCAGATTTGGTCCATGGGACTTTCATGTATGTCCCTATCATTTTGAGGGAGTTCTTCCTTATTTTCTAGCTTACCAAGATATCCAGACTTATTATACACCTATCCTGCCTAATCTTAGAGTCAGCAATTTCTCTGACAAGCCTTAGTTCCCCTCAGTGAGAGATGGTACTGGAGACCAAAATAGGGCACTAGGTGTGCCTAGATATATGCACTAGTTACTTGTCTTTGCTTCGAGGCCCTTTAAGTAGTCAGAAGCAAGAAATATGTATATATTTATAAACGCATAAATAGGCATGGACATATGGTATAGACATATTATCAGAGTTTTCTCAGTCTTGGCATTATTGATATTTTGGGTTGATTGATTTTTTTGTACACTACTGTTGTTTGGCAATGTCACTGGTCTCTGTTCACTAGATGCCTCAACATAAAAACATCTGCAGCATTGCCAGTGTACCCAGTTGGAACCACTATGTATGTATGTGTTTGTATTTTTTTTTTGAGTCAGGGTCTCACTTTGTTGCCCATGCTGGAGTGCAGTGGCACGCTCATGGGCACCACAACCTCAACCTACTGGGTTTATGTGATCCTTCCAAGTAGCTGGGGTTACAGACATACACCACCACACCTGGCTGATTTTTTAAAATTTTTTGTAGAGACGAGGTCTCGCCATGTTATCCAGGCTGGTCTCAAATTCCTGGGCTCAGGCAGTTCTCTCACCTCAGCCTCCCAAAGTGCTGGGATAGCAGGCATGAGCCACTGCACTTGGCCTGAAACCACTATACACATACATGTACCTATAGTTATTTTGGAAACCACTAGCTACAGTGATACTTCTGATTTCAGTCTGCCCTGTAAGATTTTTTCTTGTCTTCTCCCATACCATATTTATATCTCTCCTTCTATAATAATAATTCTGACTCCCAATAGCATTAGTCCATTGACTCATCTGCTCAGTTCTATAATACAGACTGAGCATCTCAAATCCAAAATCTGAAATGCTCCAAAATGTGAAACTTTTCAGTTGCCCACATGATGCCAGAAGTGGAAGATTTTATACCTTATCTCATGTGGTATGTTGCATATGTTATTTAAAATACTAAATAAAACAGGTGGGATGCAGTGGCTCATGCCTGTAATCCTAGCATTTTGAGTGGCCAAGGCAGGAGGATCACTTGAGGCCAGTAGTTTGAGACCAGCCTGGGCAACACGGCAAGACCCTGTCTCTACAAAACAAAGCAAAACAAAACAAAATTAGCCATGTGTGGTAGCGTGCCTATAGTCCTAGCTTGTAGCCCTAGCTACTTGTGTGGCTGAGGCAGGGGGGAGTCACTTGAGCCCAGGAGTTCAAGGTTACAGTGAGCTGTGATTGCCCCACTGTACTCCAGTGTGGATAACAAAGCAAGACCCTATCTCTTAAAAAAAAATTTTTTTTTAAAGTTTTCAAACAAAGTTTATTAGCAAGAAAAGAAAAACGAAGGAAGAAGAAAGATTGATGTCAAAGAATAAAAACCACCCCCAATTTTTTTTTTTTCCTGGCTGGTCTCAGTGACTCATACTTGTAATCCCAGTACTTTGGGAGGCTGAGGCAAGAGGATTGCTTGAGCCCAGGAGCTGGAGATTAGCTTAAGCAATATAGCGAGACCTCCTTTCTACAAACAATCCAAAACTTTACCAGGCATGGTGGCATACACCTGTAATCTCAGATACTCAGAGTTATAAATCAGTATTTTAATCGCCAAGAGTTAGGCTGCAAAGAAAATCTCAAATTCCAAAAAACAGAAATCACATAGGGCACATTCACTGTCCATAATGCAATAAAAATAAAAATTAATAGCAGAGGAAGAGATCAGAGAAATCTTTCCATGAGGACATTTAAAAATATACTTCTAAGTAACTCAGGAGTTGACAATAAAATGAAACTTAGGGACTGAAGAAATCAATAATGATGAGGGTACTCATAACAAAAACCTGTCAGATGTAGCCAACATGTAGCATACAGAATGTATATAGTCTTCAATGAATCTTTAAAAACAACAATTAAAAATTAACCAGGCATTCAGTGTAAGAATAAGAACTACAAAATAAGTCTAAAGGAAGCAGAGGGAATTAATAAATAAAAACAGAACTTAATAAAATAGAAAATATAACCCAGTAAATTTAATTGGTAAAACCAAAAATTAGTTTTTTTAAAAGACCAATAAAATAGGCAAAACTGGTTTAATAAAGAGAAAAAACATAAACAATGTAGAGATGAGAAAGACAACATAATATAAACTCAGATGAGTTTTCAATATTATGAGAATGCTCTTATCCTATTAAATTTGAAAATTTAAGCCAGGTGCAGTGGCTCATGCCTATTATCCCAGCACTTTCAGAGGTGGAGGTGGGAAAATCGCTTGAGTCCAGGAGTTTGAGACCAGCCTGGCTCAAGTATGATTTTTCCATGAAGGCAAGGTTGACTCAACATTAAGAAACTTGTTAATGTAATTACTGTATTAGTGGATAGGAAAAAAATCCATATGATCAAAAAGATGCAGAAAATAGTATATATTTTTTGAAAATAGTTTATTTTTAATACCCATTTCTGATGGTTAAAACACTTCTTAGAAAATAAGGAATAGGACATTTTCTTAACTTGATTAAGGCTATCTACTGGGAATTTACTATTAGAATATAATAACTAGATGCATTCTCATTAAAAGCAAGAACAAGCTTAGGTTTCTGTGCTTTATTTTAAATGTATACTTCAGATTCTAGCCAGTGCAATAAGGCAACTAAAATAATTAAATAAAACTAGCCGGGTGCAGTGGGTCACGCCTGTAATCCCAGCACTTTGGGAGGCAGAGGTGAGAGGATTGCCTGAGTCCAGGGGTTCGAGACTAGTCTAGGCAACTTGGTGAGACCTCGTATCTATAATAAATCAAAAAACTAGCTGGGCATGGTGGCGTGCGCCTGTGGTTCCAGCTACTTGGAAGGCTGAAGTGGTAGGATCACCTGAGCCCAACAGGTTGAGGCTGGTGACTGTGAGCGTGTCACTACACTCCAGTGTGAGCGATAGAGTGACACTCTGACTCAAAAATAAATAAAATAAAGAATTAGATAAAACTGATGGAAAGAAAGAGACCAGACTTTTTAAAAAATAGATGATAGCATTTACATAGAAAACCTAAGAGAATAAACAATTAGAATAATTGGGGTCAGTATGGTGGCCTGAAACAAGATAGCATACAAAAGCAAGTTGTTTTTGTTATTGGATAAGGTAGTAGAAAAGATTTGTTTGCCTGGTTTCTGGATGAAAAAGTCAGTCATAGAAAGGTGTCAGACTATCTGAATTTTTTTTGGGGGGGGGGTTGGAGTCTCACTCTCACCCAGGCTGGAGTATAGTGGCACACTCATGGCCACTACAGCATAGACCTGCTGGGCTCAGGTGATCCTTTTGCCTCAGCCTTCCACGTAGCCAGAACTACAAGTGTGTGCTACGATGCCCGGCTAACTTTTTGATTTATTGTAGAGATGACGTCTCACCAAGTTGCCCAGGCTGTTCGCGAACCCGTGGGCTCAGGCAGTCCCCTCATCTCGGCCTCCCAAAGTGCTAGGATTTCAGTAAATTTTTAATAGAATTAAATGCAATCCCAATAAAGATTCAAACAGAATTTTTTATTACTTTTACCAGCTTAATCCTAAAATTCATCTTGAAAATTAGGTAAGAAAAAAATTTTTTTTATTATTATTGAGAAAGGAACTGATTCTACTGGATGTCCAAATGCTAGTTGTGAAGGTAATAATTAAAATTCCTGTGAAATAGGCAAATAGGTTAAGGGAGAACAAATAAAGTTCAGAGATAGGCCCATTTATGAAATTTGGCGTATGATAAAGGTGGTATTATTAAAAACCTGAATGTTGAACACATGTAAAATGACAATGTAAAGTGACAGAGGAAAATACAGCCTTTTGGTAGAAAAGTACTTCCCCAACATAGAAAATGCAGAAACCAAAGGAAGAGTGATAAAGTTAACTATATCAAAATATAAAACCTTTGCCTGAGGAAAGATTTCAAACAAAATTACAGTACAAGTGACCACCTTGGGAAAATATTTGAAACACATGTAATAACAGAATGACATCTAGAATATGTAAAGACGTGTAAAAATTGGTTAAAATTATTGGCTGGGTGGAGTGGTTCACGCCTATAACCCCAGCATTTTGGGAGGTCGAGGTGAGAGGATTGCATGAGTTTATGGGTTTGAGACTAGCCTGGGCAACTTGGCGAGACCTCAATTCTATATAAATAAAAAAAATCAACTGGCATGGTGGTAGGTTCCTGTAGTTCCAGCTACTTGAGGCTACGGTGGCCACGAGTGTGCCACTGCACTCCAACCTGGGCAACAGAGTGAGACTCCAACTCAAAAAAAAAAATTGGTTAAAATATCACCAAAAAAAAAACCCGATAGAAAAAGTAAGAAAAAGATAACATTAAGGCCGTTCACAAACAACAAAACAGATTTGAAAATGGCAGGTTAACTTATGAAAAGATATTTTGCCCTGTAAACAGAACAGGATTTAGTTGTCTCCCAAGGGATTGTCTGAAATGAAAAATATACAGGTGATAGCCTCTAGCAAGGCTGTGAGAAATGGGTTATTTCAGACACCATTGATGGAGTACAAATTGTCACAACTTCTTTAAGGATCAATTTGGCAGTATCTTTTAACATATACCAATGAAAAACTGGTAACAATCTAAAGAGTTCATTTATCAGTAGGGTAGGTGAAATATGTTACATCATTCTATGGGACACTGTACATTGTTAAAAAGAATGTGGTGTGTGTGTATGAAAACAGCTCTTAAGAGCTATTGTTATATGCAATAATCAGATTGCCAAATAAAATGGTATGATAAATTTCTGTTAACTACTGGTATACGCACACATCATACTACTTTTATGTCTGTATCTGTGTAGAAGCACAGACAGAGGCATGGAAGGATACACACTAATATGTTAAAAATGGTTCTCTCTGAAGAGAAGAATGATTTTGGGTTAAAGTAGAATAAAGGAGATTTGTGGTATTTTTTCAGTATTTTTTAGGGTGAATTTTAATGTTTTCCTTTAAACAAAAATACTGTAGATCATTAGTATTCTTTATCATTGTAGGTTATAGTGAGAAGTTTTAAGTCAACCTGGTGTTTCTTTGTGCTTCTCTGCCTAGGTATCCGTGGTATTATTTTTCTTACATCTGTATTCACCAAGCCAGATTTTGATTGTAACTCATTCTGAATCATTTTCTGGGTTATGATGTACCTTTTCCTGATGCAGAATTGGTTCTTTATTTTGGAGAAATTTCCTCTTATTATATTTATGTATATATTATATTATGTCTTTTTTTATTTCTTTTTTTTGAGTTGGAGTCTCGCTCTGTTGCCCAGGCTGGAGTGCAGTGGCATGCTCACAGCTACCACAGCCTCGATCTGCTGAGCTCAGGTGATCCTTTCACCTCAACCTTCCAAGAAGCTGGAATTACAGGCACACGCCATTACACCCAGCTAATTTTTTGATTTATTGTAGAGATGAGTTCTTGCCAAGTTGATCAGGCTGGTCTCGAACCCTGGGCTCAGGCAGTCCTCTCACCTTGACCTCACAAAGTGCTAGGATCATAGTTGTGAGCCACTACGCCCAGGCTGGATTCCTTGTATTTTTATTTTTAGTTTGCTGTCACCTTTTTTTTTTTTTTTTTTTTGAGTAGGTGTCTCAATCTGTGGCCCAGGCTAGAGGGCAGTGGCTCGCTCACGGCCACCACAGCCTTGATCTGTTGGGCCTTCTGCCTTAGCCTTCCAAGTAGCTGGAACTACAGGCATGCACCACCACACCCAGCTAATTTTTTGATTTATTGTAAAGATGAGTTCTCGCCAAGTTGCCCAGGCTGGTCTCCAACCAGTGGGCTCAGGCAATCCTCTCACCTCTGCCTTTCAAAGTGGTGGGATTATAGGTGCCCGGCCTTCTGTCACCTTTTATTTCTTTGAGAGTATAGAGTATTCATCTATAATTTTTCTGCTGCTTCCTGGGGTTATTCTTCCTCTTCAAAGCGTGCTTTCCTCTCTATTTTCTTTTTCTTTTCCCTTTCCTCTCCTAATAATATTTGCATGGGCCCTCTGTTGCTTCCTTCCTTCTTGCTAATTATTTTTGAGTACAGTTGTGTTTGTGGGAAAGAATGACAGTATTATTTAAAATTGTGTGTGCTCTGTTGGTATACCTTTCTGCTTTATAGTGCTGTCCTTTGCCCAGGGGCATATTGCCTCTCAGCTTCCCAGGTCCTCAGGGTAAGCAGAACTTCCAAAAGGTGATCTTCAAAGCTTTGTTGGATAATTTGTTTGTCTCTGTTCAGCTAGTTCTGGCCAGTATGTATAAGCTAATTTTCTTTGCCTTTCTGTTAAGTCCTGCTTACCTGTAAACAGTTTTCTGTGTTTGACCCTTGATCTTTCCATTTATCTGTCTTTTGTTTGTTTTTTTTTCATTCTGAGGTGCTGCTGATTTTATAATACATCAATGATTTAACGTTAGCTTTTGGAAGGATGAAGAAATACTACTACATTACATGTCTACATGGTTTATGAGAGGCATTCAGATTTTATGAGCATTAAGTGGAAGGTGTTTTTCATAGAATAAAATAAATATTAGATATTTCCTCCAAGGAATGTCTAGTCTTAGAACTATAAATATAAGTGGTCATAGGACCAAAAAGAAAGATTCATTACAGCGAGTAGGACTGGAAGAATATTGACGGGGTGGGCATTTTATTTGGTATTTTAGGGATTAATAGCATTCAGATAGGTGGGGCTATGGAGAAAAAAGGCATTACTGACCAAGTGGAAGGCACAAATACAAATAGAAGCACAAAAGTTTGAAAATTCATAAGTTTTTGTGGTCAGATTGCTTTTTAAAATGGTTATTTCGATATATGTTGCTATCAGCAGAGCCCAAAGTCAGTGTAGTGAGTGGTATTGTTAAGCTGTTGTACACCCTAAATTCCAGCTGCTCAGCAGTTATTTTGCTTTTGTCTTTGTTAAGGAAGAGGTTTGTTAAAAGGTCAGAATGAACCTTAGTCAGAGAATTAAAACCTAAGATAGGTAAAGCAATGTTAAACGAATATCTGGCAGCCTTAAATGAGCTTAGGTCTTCTGTTACTAATTAATCACATCCCTGAATATTAAAGAATGAGTTTTAAAAGAGGAAGAGAGGGTATATGCCAGTGAATTTGACATTAGTCTTTAAATTATTATTAACCCACCCTAGATTTGCAAAGAAACAAGATAGATCAGATTCTATTCCTTCCTTTAAATGTTTGAATTTTTTAAATACATAGGCTAATCAGAAAAGGAAACTATATAAAAGTATATGATATGAAAAAAATCTTTGGGCTCCCAGTTCCTTTCAAGGCAACTCTGCTAACCCTCACCTTTTGGACAGGTTACTAATCTGGTTAAATGCTGTACCTACAGTATGCTGGATTTTCAGGAAAGTATGATATATCCTTGTGGACAGGGTGGATAGATATGGACTAAATGAATGGTACAAAAGAGTGTTATGACTAAAGAGATGTTTGAGTCATTGGACTTTGTCTTGTTTTAAGTTTTTAAATGATATAGGGCACTCTCAATTTTTTAGATGATATGAACCTATAAAATATGTTTAATAACAATCGTAATACCAAATAACTAGAAAGACAGTTGAATGAAAACAAAATTATTGAATAAAAACTAATACTAAGATCTAGAATACAAGACATTAACACACTTTTAAGATTTTATATAGTAAGCTGGGCATGGTGCCTCACATCTGTAATCCCAGCACTTTGGGAGGCGGAGGCCAGAGGATTGCCTGAGCCCACGGGTTCAAGGACAGCCTGGGCAACTTGGGGAGACCGTGTCTCTACAATAAATTAAAAAAAAAAAATTAGCTGGGCCTGGTGGTGCACGTTTGTAGTTCCAGCTACTTGGAAAGCTGAAGTGGAAGAATTGTCTAGCAGGTTGAGGCTTCTGTGGCCATGAGCATGCCACTGCACTCCAGCCTGGGCGACAGAGTGACACTCTGACTCAAAAAAAAAAAAAGATTTTAGATAGTAATCCATTACTTTGAGGTGAGTTACTATAAAAGCAAATTTGATTTTTAGATCCATTTATACTTGTGTAAGATAGTGTGCAGAGAAATAGACACTCTAGAGAGGTTAGAGTATAGTCTGTACTTAGGAAGGTAAAATTGTAATCTTTTTTTGGAGTACATTTTGGCAGTATTTGTTTTGTTTTTGTTTGTTTGTTTGTTTTTGAGTTGGAGTCTCACTCTTGTAGCCCAGTCTGGAGGGCAGTGGCATGCTCCCGGCCACTGTAGCCTTGACCTGCTGGGCTTAGGTGATATTTCCACCTCAGCCTTCCAAGGAGCTGGAACTCCAGACATGTGCCACCCATGCCCGGCTGATTTTTTTTTTTTTTTAATTTATTGTAGAGATGAGATCTCACCAAGTTGCCCAGGCTGGTCTCGAACCCACGGGCTCAGGCAATCCTCTCACCACCCAAAGTGCTGGGATTACAGGCTTGAGTCACCGCTCCCGGCTATTTTGTTTTTAAATTTATTATTATCATCATCAGTTTTTATTTTTTATTTTCATTTTTTACGGAGATGAGCTCTTGCTATGTTGCCCGGGCTGGTCTTGAACTCCTAGGCTCAAGCAGTTCTCCAATCTTGGCCTCCCAAAGTGCTGAGATTACAGGTGTGAGCCACCATGCCAAGCCACATTTCAGTTTTAAAAGTTTAGATTAACAAGGGGAAACCTTATCATAGAATTAAGAGGTCTAAACATAAAAATTGTATGTAAATTGCTTAGCATGGTACCTGGTATGAAGTAAATGTTTAATAAATTTTAGCTGCTTTTACTATACATAATGTTCAGTTAACTATTTTCTTAAGGCTTTATTTTTCTTATAATAAAAGCAGGAAATTAGTTGAAAAAATCAAATTGTAAGCGGGTGTATAAGAGTAATTTTATAGTTTGTAAACATTTTTGCTTTAAAATTATTGAGTTAAATATTTTTGTGTATGTTTTGCCTTTTGTTATTTTCTTGTGAATTGCCTCTTTGTGGTGTTGCTGCCTCTTTTTTTTTTTTTTTTTTTTTTTTTTTGGTAGTATTGCTTACCCTTTTCTTTCTGATTTCTAAGAGGACATTATTGTACTATGGATAGTCACCCATGTCATACGTTGGAAAATAGGTGTCAAGTTTGTAGTGAAAGCTGTCTTTTCCTTGGTTATTTTGTTTAAATTCATGCTTAGGAAGACCTTCACTAATCAAGATTACATGAGTATTCACTGTTATTTTCTTAAGGTATTTTCAAGCCTTCATTTCTCTTTATAGTAATGTCTAAGCCATGTGGAATTTGTTTGTTGATTATATGAGGAAGGAATCCAAGTGTTTTTTTCCTGGAGTCATTATCCATGTGTCCAGACATTTACTGAATAGTCTTTATTGATCTGAAAGTACCTTCTTTTTTTTTTTTTTGAGTTGCAGTCTCACACCATCACCCAGACTGGAGTGCAGTGGCCGCTCTCGGCCACCGCAGCCTCGACCTGCTGGGCTCCGGTGATCCTTCTGCCTCAGCCTTCCAAGTAGCTGGAACTACAGGCGTGCACTACCACGCCCGGCTAATTTTTTGATTTATTGTAGAGTTGAGGTCTCGCCAAGTTGCCCAGACGAGTCTCGAACCCGCGGGCTCAGGCAATCCACTCACCTCAGCTTCCCAAAGCACGGGATTACAGGCTGAGCCACCGAGCCCGGCTGAAAGTAGCTGGAACTACAGGCGTGCGCTACCACGCCCAGCCAATTTTTTAAAATTTATTGTAGAGATGAGGTCTCGCCAAGTTGCCCAGGCGGGTCTTGAACGTGCGGGCTCAGGCAATCCACTCACTTCAGCCTCCCAAAGCGCTGGGATTACATTAAAATGATTTTAAAGTTTATCTAGAAGAACACAAATTTTAGAGAAGGAAGTTTATAAACCCATGCATAGAGTTTTGGACTTGACTATGCTTTTGGGAGCTTGGAGAACAATGTTTTGATTATTGTAGCTTTATAATAAATTTCAATGTCAGATAGTATGTTCTCCTAAACTTTTTGTTTTATAAACTTTCTTCTCTAAAATTTGTGTTCTTCTAGATAAACTTTAAAATCATTTTAATGTAATCCCAGCGCTTTGGGAAGCTGAGGTGAGTGGATTGCCTGAGCCCGCATGTTCAAGACCCGCCTGGGCAACTTGGCGAGACCTCATCTCTACAATAAATTTTAAAAAATTGGCCAGGCGTGGTAGCGCACGCCTGTAGTTCCAGCTACTTGAAAGGCTGAGGCAGAAGGATCGCCGGAGCCCAGCAGGTTGAGGCTGCAGTGGCCGGGAACAGTCACTGTACTCCAGTCTGAGTGACGGAGTGAGACTCCAACTCAAAATAAAAAAAAAAAAAAGAAAGAAAATGTATAAAATGCCTTACACATTAATTTTGGTTTGAGAATGGAATAAATAGTTTTGAAGAGTCCCATATACTTTTTCTCACATTCAACCTCTTGATTCTACCTTTTCCCCAGTTTCCCCTATTATCATCATCTTGCATTAGTGTGTTAAATTTGTTATGATTGATGCACCAATGTTGATACATCATTATTGACTAAAGTGCATAGTTTACATTAGGAGTCACTCTTTGTTGTATATACTATTGGTTTTAACAAATAGTTAATGTTATATATTTATTATTATAGCATCATACAAAATAATTTTGCTGCCAAAAAAAATTCCCAGAACTCCATCCTCTTCCCTGCCTCCCTCTCGTGGTTTTTTAAATTTATTTATTTATTTATTTTTGAATCGGAGTCTCGTTCTATCGCCCAGGCTGGAGTGCAGTGGCACGCTCACAGCCACCACAGCCTTGACCTGCTGAACTCAGGCGATCCTTCTGCTTCAAATACACACTACTATAGATACACACCACCACGCCCAGCTAATTTGTGTGTGTGTGTGTGTGTGATTTGTTGTCGATACAAGGTCTCACTGAGTTGCCCATGCTGGTCTGGAACCCCCGAGCTCAGACAATCCTCTCCCCTCAGGCTCCCAGAGTGCTAGGATTGCAGGCTGAGCCACCGCTCTTGCCTCACCTATATTTTTATTGCCTTCGTAGCTTTGCCTTTTCCAGAAAGTTGGAATTATAAACTCGCACTCTTTTTAGATGGGTGTCTTTCACTTTGCAATATGCATTTGAGTTTCCTCCATGTCTTCTTGTGGCTAATATATTTTTAAGCTGATTTTGTTTGTTTGTTGGATTGGTTGGTGGGTTTTTGCTTTAAAAAAAAGAACTGGCCTCTACAGTTAGTTCAGATTCGGGTTTTTCCTCTGTGTATATTTTAACATTGTACATATTTAGCATTGATTAGAACATGGTTCTGCTTTGGCCTTTGCAAAAGAAAATGAAGATCTGCACCTGCCTGCACACTTAAAATTGCACATGAGAATACCCCACAGCAGCACATGTTTATGGAGTTGAGTTAGATGCCAAATAGTTTTAGGGCTTAGTTTAAGATTTGGGACCAGGCACTATGGCTTACGCCTATAATCCTAGCACTTAAGGAGGCGGAGGCAAGAGGATTGCCAGAGTCCATGGGTTTGAGACCAGTCTGGGCACCTTGGCGAGACCTAAAAAAAATAAAATAAAAATTAGCTGGGTGTGGTGGTATGCGCCTGTAGTCCCAGCTACTTGAAAGACAGAGATGGAAAGATCTCCTGAGCCTAGCAGGTGGAGGCTACAGTGGCAGTGAGCTGCCACTGCACACCCACTTGGGTGACAAAGTGAGACTCTGCCTCAAAAAAAAAAAAAAAAAGACCTGAGCACTGGCTCTGGAATCTGTAATAAGGAATGAGAGCAAGATTTAGATCTTCTTAGTGATTTAGCTTTCCAACAGGTATTTTCTGATCCTTTTAAAATTTTTTGGCTCAGTTTAATTGAAACATATTCCATGACTACAAGTTGAGCTGTTTGAATTCAGATACTGTTTGCACTACTTACCTGTGTGATCGTGTTTTTTTTTTTTTTGAGTTGGAGTCTCACTCTGTCGCCCAGACTGGAGTGCAGTGGCCGCTCCCGGCCACCGCAGCCTCGACCTGCTGGGCTTGGGCGATCCTTCCGCCTCAGCCTTCCAAGGAGCTGGAACTACAGGCGCGCGCTACCATGCCCAGCTAATTTTTTTTATTTATTGTAGAGGTGAGGTCTTGCTTGCCCAGGCGGGTCTCGAACCCGCGGGCTTAGGCAATCCACTCACCTCAGCCTCCCAAAGGCGCGGGATTACAGGCTGAGCCACCGAGCCCGGCGTGATCGTGTTTTATTAATACTGTGCAACAAAAGTAAAATACATGAATGAATTAGATAGTAGGGTAGTAGGGTTGAAATGAGACTATAACTGTAATTCATAGCCTCTCAATTTCAGGTGTTTCTTTAAAAAACAGGCATATATTTTAACTAACTATAAATTTAAATACACATTTAAATATAAACTTTAAAATATATATTATATATATATATAATTTTTGTTGTTGTTGTTTGGGCTTTTTTTTGAGTTGGAGTCTCACTCTGTCACCCAGATTGGAGTGCAGTGTCATGCTCCCAGCCACCACAGCCTTGACCTGCTGGGTTCAGGCATCCTTCCATCTCAGCCTTCCAAGTAGCTGGAACCACAGGCGCGCACCACCATGCCCGACTAATTTTTTGATTTAGTGTAGAGATGAGGTCTCACCAAGTTGCCTAGCTGGTCTCAAACCCCTGGACTCAGGCAGTCCTCTCACCTTGGCCTCCCAAAGTGCTGGGTTTACAGGCTTGAGCCACTGCAGCCTGCCAATATACTGCTCTTACCCAGCTTATGTATTGAGTTTCTGTTGCCTTTTAAACTTCAACAGTTTGATATTCCAACGAATAAAAAGTTTAAATATAATACAAACTGAGAATACTATAATCTTTCTTTGCAGACTCAGAAGGCCCTTTATAATTTTTTGCCTCAAGGCGATAATTAGAAATATTAATAATCATTGTATGTGCCCAACAGGTGACTGGTTCTTCTGCCATGACAGTGCACCTGCCTATGCCATACTGAGTGTTCAGCAGTTTTTGACCAAAAGCGGCATGACCCCCATATCCCAACCTCCCTATTCACCCGATCTTACCTTGAGAGATTTTTGCTTTTCTGGGTGAAAAAAGTCCTCAAAGGGAAATTGGCAGAAGCACTAAAAGGCATCAAAATTGATTAGTTCAAAAACTGTTTTAAGCAGTAGAAAATGTCTGGGTAGGTGTATTGTATCAAATGGAGAATACACTGAAAGGTGACTGAAGTTTAAACATGTAAGAATAACTATACAATTTTTTATAAAGTCCAGGGTTTGTTGGTTATAGATATATATAGGCTCAGGCAATACACACACACACACACACACACACTTTCCATACCTTTAATTACCTTAGTTTTCAGTAAAGTTATTTTTCTCAACAGATTAAGAGAGTAGAGAAGGAAACACAAATAAGGTGAAAAGATTCAAAACTGAACTGTTAGCGTCTGGACGCAGTGGCTCATGCCTGTAATCCCAGCACTTTAGTAGGCAGAGGTGAGAGGATTGCCTGAGCCCATGGGTTTGAGACCAGTGGGCAATATGGCAAGACCTGGTCTATACAATAAATCAAAAAATTGGCCAGCATGGTGGCACGGGCCTGTAGTGCTAGTTACTTGGAAGGCTAAGGTAGAAGGTTTAGGTTTAGGCTGCAGTAGCTGTGAGCCTGTCACCACACTCCAACCTTGGGTACAGAGTGAGACAAAACAAACAGACAAAAACCTGAACTGTTTGGGGACTGCCCTCTGTCTTATGGTTCCATTAGTCAAAGAATTCACATATGAGAATGAACAGTAATGTATATTTTTTTATTTGTTTGGTTTTGTTTTCCTAAAAAAAAGAAATCCAATGCAATATATTTATTTGGTAGATAGTTTTTGTGGCTTTTTTGGGTTGAGGATTTAAGTATCAGGATGTTACCTCAGACCCAGATCTTTGGTGAAGAGAATTGGTAAATGACAGGCTAGTATACCAGGTACATGTTGTTTTGCTTAATGGTGAAGATAAAGGTTCACCCATCTTGAGTTGCCTAAATTTCATTCTCCTTTATTTTCTTCTCTGCAAAATCTCATTGTAACATCATGCTTAAATTGTATTTGTCCCAAGACTGGTGTAATAGTTGAATTCTGGACTACCTTTTTGAAGTAGGTATTCATGGTGAAGGGTGATAACTAACCCTTTGACAGACAGATTTCTTAGGGCATATGAGGTTGGAGAGGTATAAGAGCTGTGGCCAGGAACTCATCACATCGATGTGCTGCCCTTTCCCTAAAGTCTTAGTGGGGCTATATTGTGTAAAAATTTAAGTCATGTTACCTGCCTGAGACTTGTTGATGTCCTCTGGCAGCAGCAGCTTATGGAATGATCTTATATATATCTATGCCCTTGAAATGAATTCTATTCATATTTTTTCCCCAAGACTATATATGTAGTTTTATCTTGGTGTTTGTCTAAAATGGTGTAACCTGGGTGGTATGATCTGTCTTTTGGAGGAGGGCACTAAAGGTGACTTCAGGTGTGCTCTTGATGGAATGAACTTGAGTGCTTGATCCTGCCTGGAATTATCTTCCCAGTGTTCTCATAGCCCTGCAGATATTCTAGATTGATTGAGCCACTGTACCTTTTAGAACAATGCAC
The DNA here is from genome assembly GCA_963574415.1 of Tarsius wallacei. Taxonomy (NCBI): domain Eukaryota; kingdom Metazoa; phylum Chordata; class Mammalia; order Primates; family Tarsiidae; genus Tarsius; species Tarsius wallacei. The sequence goes on along the minus strand of CAUYQG010077402.1, from coordinate 9,257 downwards.
ATTATTTCCATTGCGGTTCTAATTTCTGAATATGCAAGATAAGACTTTTCAGTGTACCCCTTTTAATGGGCTTGCTAAGAAAACATCTCAAGATTGTCAACCTTTGACCTAACCTGTTTTTCCTCATATAAACAATGAAATTAAAATATAGAGGCTAGCCGGGCTCTGTGGCTCAGCCTGTAATACCACGCTTTGGGAGGCTGAGGTGAGTGAATTGCCTGAGCCTGTGGGTTCGAGACCCTCCTGGGCAACTTGGCGAGAACTCATCTCTACAATAAATCAAAAAAATTAGCCGGGCCATGGTAGGGCACGCCTGTAGTTCCAGCTACTTGGAAGGCTGAGGCGGAAGGATCGCTGGAGCCCAGCAGGTCAAGGCTGCGATGGCCGGGAGCGTGCCACTGCACTCCAGTCTAGGCAACAGAGTGAGACTCCAACTCAAAAAAAAATATAGAGAGAGAGAGACTGGGCATGCTGGTTCATACCTTTAATCCCAGCGCCTTGGAAGGCTGAGCTGGGAGGACTGCTTTAGGCCAGGAATTTGAGAACAGCTGCCATTTTCATAAACTTGAAATAGTTTAAAACAAACAATCTCATTTGTTATTGTTATTGTTTCAAAGGACAGCAGTGAATTATTGCCACTGTGGTGCTATTCCATATTTAAACCTAGGCTCCGTCTCATTAGGATTTGGATAAAAGCTCTTCATTTCAGTTTTTTGGCTTTAATCATTTTCTGTCATTCTGTACAGGGTAACTGGTTTTGGTATACTTGGAATAATCTGTTACACTTCTGCATAAACTTCTTTTTAATCCTAGTGACTGGTTTCTTTATCTCCTGGGGTTTAATAGATTAAATCATGTATATGGAGTCTCTTTGATAGATTTTTACAAATTTATGCCTTGATATGCACTTGCTTATAATTAATTTCATTTGTTTAAAAATAGAATAATGTTATATTCTTAATAAAACTGATGAAAATCAACTCTAGACCAACAACTGAAATGAGTATTGAACCCTAGAAACAGCCTTTTGGTTGTTAGAACCAAGAGATTCTTCAGTTTTATTTTTAGTAATGGTGGTACATCTTGCTAGAATTAAAGGTTCCACATTCACTGGGTCAGGTTGTTGGTTTAGATATTGACAGGTGGCACAATGGGACTAGTAGAACTAAATTTGCCTGGACTTCTTTTTAACCCTGTCAAATCACTAACCTGACATGTAGCTAGAAGTGTGGCTATGGCTAAAATACATCTAATATATATTGACTAGAGTGCTTCTGGGACTGGGCTGTAGATTTTATATAACATCAGTATCTTTTGCAGTTGTCCCAATGGTATCAGACTTGTTTAAACTTCAGCTCTAATTTATAAACTGTATTTTTTACATATGTCTTGCTCTCTAGTAGTTTAGTATTAGGATATTATTAATGCCATGTAATACCTCTTTTTTCCCCCCTAAACTTTCACTTGCTGATGAGGTGCTAATTAGAGGAGCAAGTACCTAAGATGAAAGTTTGTCTTAGTGTTACAGACTTTGTAACCAAACATTTAACCTTCATTAGATAGAAAGTACCTATCGCTGGTACTCTCCTCAAATCTCACTGCTCTGCTCCTCTTCACTGCCAGTATTTTCTGTGCTGATTTGAATCTTTACTGTGGAATGGAGTGTTGAGGCTGCTTTAAGTTCTGGAACTATACTTGGTAAATTCAGCAGAGACCAAGTTATTATTAGCTAAATTGCTTGGACATATTTTAGGTTTAGCTTATTTGACTTCCTTTGGATCTTTATCATTGTTCATTTGCATTTCGTTTTTGTTTGGTTTGGTTTTTTGGTTTTTTTTGAGTTGGAGTGTCACTCTGTCGCCCAGACTGGAGTGCAGTGGCACGCTCCTGGCCACCGCAGCCTCGACCTACTGGGCTCCAGCGATCCTTCCACCTCAGCCTTCCAGTAGCTGGAACTATAGGCACGCGCTACCACTCCCGGCTAATTTTTTATTTATTGTAGAGAATAGGTCTCGCCAAGTTGCCCAGGTGGGTCTCGAACCCGCGGGCTCAGGCAATCCACTCACCTCAGCCTCCCAAAGGCGCGGGATTACAGGCTGAGCCACTGAGCCCAGCTTCATTTGCATTTCTTTGAAACTCTTGTCCATTGGCTCCCTGACATCCTTCTTAGTTTTCTGACTTTACTAGACCCCTTCACTCCCTTACAGCTTCTTAAATATAGTCCTGTGGTGCATAATGACATTTTAGTCAATGATAAACCACACACATACAATGGTGATCCCATGAGATTATAAAGGACCTGAAAAATTCCTATTGCCTAGGGACATTATGGCCCTTTACAACTTTGTAGTGCAATGCATTACTCACATGCTTGTGGTAATGCTGGTATAAACAAACCTGCTGTGCTGCCAGTCCTGTAAAAGTATGTCATATACAATTATGTATAACATATAGTACTTAATAATGATACTAAATGACTGTGCTGGTGTTTTATGTATTTACTATATACTATGCAATAAGTCCTCACTTAATGTCACTCATAGGTTCTTAGAAACTACAACTTTGAGCATAATGACATATAACAAAACCAATTTTGCCATAGGCTAATTGATAAAACAAGAGTTAAGTTTCTATTTTTTTTTTTTTGAGTTGGAGTCTCACTCTGTTGCCCAGGCTGCAGCACACTCATGGCCACCACAGCCTTGACCTGCTGGGCTCAGGCGATCCTTCTGCATCAGCCTTCCAAGTAGCTGGAACCACAGGCACGCACTACCACGTCCAGCTAATTTTTTTGATTTATTGTAGAGACGAGGTCTCGCCAAGTTGCCCAGGCTGGTCTAGAACCCCTGGGCTCAGGCAGTCCTCTTGCCTCAGCCTCCCGGAGTGCTGGGATTACAGGCTCGAGCCACTGTGCCCAGCCTAGGAGTTGAGTTTCTACAGCATATTTCGTATCACTAAATTTTCAAATAGAGACCAAAACATTTCTAATGTTAAATATTTAGATAAACGTGAGCTATACACACACTTTAGAAAAATTAATAAAAACAAATATGATAATTATTCCAGTTCAGAGTCAAGAATGGCGGAACCTAACTAACCCAGAAGCTTCGGACTCAAGGTAGGAACTGACCGTGGTTAGGACATCACCCCATTCCAGGGTGCACTCAGGCACACCCATACCCACTCAGACTGGAATCATTCAGACACGCCAGTTCACCTAAGGTGCACATTTCTGGGATGTGGGAGGAAACTGGAGTACCTGGAGAAAACCCATGCAGGCATGAGGAGAATGAACAAACTCCTCACAGACAGTGGCCCCAGCTGTTAATCAGTTTTTTTCCTCATCAACATTATAATGAAATGATGTTATTTGAAGACCTGCTGTACTTTTTATTATTTTTGAGTGTACTCCTACTTTAAAAAAAAAAAAGTTAACTGTAAAACAGCCTCAGGCTCTCAGGAAGTATTCCAGAAAGAGGCATTATTATAGGAGAAGACAGCTCCATGCATGTTACTGCCCTTGAAGACCTTCTGTTAGGACCAGATGTGAAGGTGAGAGACAGTGATGCTGATGAATGTGATCTGTGTAAGCCTAGACTAATGTGTGTGTTTATGTCTTAGTTTTTTAACAAAAAAGTTGAAAAACTAAAATAAAAAAATTTTAAAATAGAAAAAAGCTTATAGAAAAGGATATAAAGAAAGAATATTTTTATTAGCTGTACAATATATATTTTAAGCTAAGTATTACAAAAGAGTCAAAAAGTGATCAATTAAAAAGTGTATAAAGTATGGGCATGGTGGTGCATGCCTATAGTTCCAGCTACTTGGAAGGCTGAGGCGGAAGGATCACCTGAACCCAGCAGGTCGAGGCTGTAGTGGCTGGGAGTGTGCTGCTGTCCTCCAGCCTGGGTGACAGAGTGAGTCTCCAACTCAAAAAAAAAAGTGCATAAACTTATGGTAAGCTAAACTTAATTTATTATTGAAGAAAAATATTTTTAAAAATTTAGTATAACCTAAGTGTACAGTGTTATAAAGTCTATAGTAGTGTATAGTAATAGGTCTTCACATACACTCACCACTACTCATTCCCTGACTCACCCATAGCAACTTCCAGCTAGCAAGCTCCATACTATATTTTTACCTTACCTTGTCTATGTTTAGATACGTTTAGGTGTACAGTGTGTTAATAGTTGCCTACAATATTAAGTATAGTAACATGCTGAACAGATTTATATCCTAAGAGCAGTAAGCTATACCATATAGCCCAGATGTTTAGTAAGCTATACCATCTAGGTTTGTGTAAGTGCACTTTGTAATGTTTGCATTATGATAAAATCACCCATGGGCCCATTTCTTAGAATGTATCAATGTTGTATAGGCCACACATGACTACTGGTATCTGTCAATTTCTGTCATTTGCATTCTAGACTCCGTTATTCTTCCCATTATACATCTTCTTCCTAAATGTCTTTCATTTGACTCCCTACTAGTTAATTTTCCAAACTCCTTCTTACCTCAGATTTCTCTTGAGCTTTTGACCTGTATATCCAGTTATCTCCCGTATCATATAACTTTGCTTAAATATCTTATTGCTGCTTCAAGTCAAAAGGTCTAATTTATTAATTGTGTTTCTACCAGAACTTGGCTTTTTTATTCTCCTGTATTTCCTAAGTAAATGCTATCCCTATCCACCAGAAATGTATGAGTCATCCATTTCCCCCTTTCTCCCACATCTCCTCAAGGTACCAAAACAGTAATGCCTAGTGGTTAAAGTATGAATTTCTGAGTCAGACCTGGTTGTAAGGATTTGTATGTAGAGATTTTTAAAAGAGCAATATAAATTCACTTTTTAAACATTTATGAAGAAATAATGTAAAAATGGAACAGCTCTAATTGAGTGAGGGGATACAGAGTTCTACCTTTCCACCTACTTAGCTAGTTTCTTCTTCATTTATTCGATAAATATTGATTGGAATTATTATCTTATTTTACTTCTTGCTAGTTTTGTGACCTCAGAAAAATTAATCTTATTAATATTGACATTGGGGCAGTATATTTTGCTGCCTAATTTAACAGGATGGTTTTAGGATCAAGAGACAGTGAATGTTGTGTTTTAAGTTAGATTTTAACAGTTTATAAGAAGTGTAAATATAAACCATAGCTATTTTGAGGTGCTGTTTGCACATTTCTTTGTCATTTTCTTTTCTTTTTTTTGAGTTGTAGTGTCACTCTGTTGCCCAGGCTGGAGTACAGTGGCACACCCCCAGCCACTGCAACCTCAACCTGCTGAGCTCAGATGATCCTTCTGCCACAGCCATCCAAGTATCTGGAACCATGGGCATGTGCCACCATGCCCAGCTGATTTTTTTATTTATTATAGAGGCAAGGTCTGGCCAAGTTGCCCAGGCTGGTCTCAAACCCCTGGGCCCAGGTAGTCTTCTTGTCTCTGCCTCCCAAGTGCTGAGATTACAGGCATGAGCCACCACGCCCAACTGTTTGCACATTTTCAGGTGTCTATATCTATGTTATTAATCATGTTTGCCACACATCTTTGCCAAGTAAAGGTGATAAAAAAACATCCGTAACTGCTGGTAAGAGTGTAAATTAATACACTCTGGGGAATAGTTTGACTATAGCTACCAAAATGTCTTTAAAAATCTATGTATCAGCCGGGCACAGTGGCTCAAGCCTGTAATCCCAGCACTTTGGGAAGCGGAGGCGAGAGGATTGCCTGAGCTCAGGGGTTCGAGACCAGCCTGGGCAACTTGGCGAGATCACATCTCTACAATAAATCAAAAAATTAGCTGAGCGTGGTAGCGCACACTGTAGTTCCAGCTACTTGGAAGACTGAGGCAGAAGGATTACCTGAGCCCAGCAGGTCGAGGCTGCAGTGGCACTCCAGCCTGGGCAACAGAGACTCCAACTAAAAAACAAACAAGCAAAAAGTAAAAAAAATAACCTGTGTATCATTTGACCAAAATGCTGGGATTACAGACATGAGCCACTGCACCCAGCCTCTCATCAGTACAAAAAATCAAAAAATTAGCCAGGTATAGTGGTGTGTACCTGTAGCCCCAGCTACTCTGGAGGCAAGGCTGTGGTGAGCTATGATCTAGCTGCTCTACTCCAACCTGAGCCACAGAGTAACCTCCCAACTCAAAAATAAATAAATAAAATGTCCATTAAGATTATAGTTATTAGCCGGGCTTGGTGGCTCAGCCTGTAATCCCGCGCCTTTGGGAGGCTGAGGTGAGTGGATTGCCTGAGCCCGCGGGTTCGAGACCCGCCTGGGCAAGCAAGACCTCATCTCTACAATAAATCAAAAAATCAGCCGGGCGTAGTAGCACGCGCCTGTAGTTCTGGCTACTGGGAAGGCTGAGGCGGAAGGATCGCCAGAGCCCAGCAGGTCGAGGCTGCGGTGGCCGGGAGTGTGCCACTGCACTCCAGTCTGGGCGACAGAGTGAGACTCCAACTCAAAAAAAAAAAAGATTATAGTTATTATAATTAGTGCATGTGTTATACATACATATTATCTATTATATGAGCTTTAGTTTTATAAGCTGTGTGCTGTGTACTCAGGCAGAGTTTCTGGCATTGGGACTTGACCCTGAGATAGGAGTGTAAGCAAAGTAATAACATTAAATATTTACAAATACTATATATGATTTTTTAATATTTCCCTCTTTATTTGCTTGGTATTTGTTTTTTTAGATTAAAAGAAGTAGAAAATGAAACTTAGAAATAGATGTTTTATTTAGCTTCTTGTTTTCTTTATTATTTGGGGATACAGTAGTCCAGCTAAAGAAAATTAATTTTTTGTTGAAGGCTTGTAGTACAGACAACACAAAATATTTGATGGAATATCATGAGGGAGCCATTGCCTTCTTATTTTATATTGACTTGGAAAGTCCAAGTTGAATTATTTGGTGGAAGTTAAAAAGTAGATTTTAGCTCTGTGTAAAGAAGGTATTTTGAAATGAATTGAGGTAGCTATTGGTTGAACAAGCCAGAAAGTACAGGCTGTGGTATGAGCAGTACATAGACACAGAGTCATAATAGCATAAAGAATTTATGATGGGCACAGTGGCCCAGGCCTATAATTCCAGCAATTTGGGAGGTTGAGGTGAGAGGATTGCCTGAGCCCACAGGTTCAAGACCAGCCTGGGCAACTTGGTAAGGCCTCATCTCTACAAGAAATCAAAAAATTAGCTGGGCGTGGTGATGTGCATCTGTATTTCCAGCTACTTGGAAAGCTGAAACGGAAGGATTGCCTGAGCCCAACAGGTTGAGGCTGCGGTGGCTGTGAGCGTGCCACTGCACTCTAGCCTGGGTGACAGAGTGAGAAGCTGACTCAAAAAAAAAAAAAGAATTTACATTTCTTCAGTCTGATGTCTTCGAATGTGATGTACTAATTCTGTAATTATTATACTTTGATTTGGGGTATGCTAATAATTATCTGGAACATAAAGTATTTAGTATTTGCTGTAATACCCTGTTATCTTTTTCTGCTGGCTTGTTTTAGTTTTAACACAACATTGAATTAAAACATAATCCCACCAGTTCTGCAATACTACTAGAGTGCATTTATTTTCTAAAGCTTTAAGTAGGTTGTGGCATTGAAATTTATACAAGTGTATTCATAGCAGCATTGATGGTTATGATAAAAACATATGTCTCTATAATGGAATACAATGTAGTTTCAAAAAGTCAGATTTACATCTGCTGAAGAAAAATTATTTTGATAAGATTAAGAGGGTTTGCATGACATGATATGAAGGACGTGTGTAGTCTGCAGTTTGTTTTATAAACAAGTAGTAATTATCTCTAGAAGACAAGTATGTGTGTTTGTTTATATAGGTAGATTATCTGGAAGAATACATGAAACAGTAGTAAAATCGTTGCCTCGGGGATGGAATATTGGAGATCAGTGCTAGAAAGGATACTTTATTGTATACTTATATATTTCAGATTTGTTTAACCGTGTGTGTGTGTGTGTGTGTGTGTGTGTGTGTGTGTGAATGCTTAGATTATTTATTTTAGATTATTTATTTTGTTTTTGTTTTTGAGTTAAGGTCTCACTCTGTCACTCAGACTGGAGTGCAGTAGCACGATCATGGCTCACAGCCCAAACTCCTGGGCTCAAGCGATCCTCCAGCCTCAGCCTCCCAAGTAGCTGGGTCTACAGGTGCATCACCACACTTGGCTAAGTTTTTGATTTTTTGTAGAAACAGGGTCTTGCTGTGTTGCTCAGGCTGGTCCCAAACTCCTGGGCTCAAGCAGTCCTCAGCCTCCCAAAGTGCTGGGGTTATAGGCAAGAGCTGCCATACCTGGCAGATTATTTAAATTAACTAAAAATGTTTTAAAGGAAACCCAAGCAAACAACTGTTTCTATCATAGTGGGACTAAAGGCTCAAAAAAAATTGAGAGACATTGAAATAGGTTGTCTTAGGAGGGAGTTAGCTTATTTTCCCTTCTCTGAAAGAATACAAGTTGAACAAGCACTCCTAATCCAGAAATTTGAAATACTGGAGAATTTCAATATGATGCTCTAAGGAAATATTAACTGGAACATTTTGGATTTTTAGATTAGAGATGCTGAACCAGTAAGTTTAATGCAAATATTCTGAAAATTAAAATCTGAAGCACATCTATCTGGTCCCAGGCATTTTGGATAAGAGATATTCAACCTGTATAGTGCAAGCATGAAAAGGCATCTGCTAATTCAGCTTTTCTAACTTCTGAGTTATAATTCTGAATGAATGTCTCATTCTGTGATAGTATACTAAGTTTATAACTTTTGCTCCCTCCCATTCTAACGAGTTAAAGTTCTAATATAAAAATGCTTATAATTTTATCAAAACATTTCTCTGCAAAATTAAATTTCAGTTGTCAGTCCTCAAGTATATAACAACTAGTGAGAGAAGGCTAAATGTAAACATTATCAGCCGGGCTCGGTGGCTCAGCCTGTAATCCCGCGCCTTGGGAGGCTGAGGTGAGTGGATTGCCTGAGCCCGCGGGTTCGAGACCCGCCTGGGCAAGCGAAACCTCATCTCTACAACAAATCAAAAAATTAGCCGGGCGTGGTAGCACGCGCCTGTAGTTCCAGCTACTTGGAAGGCTGAGGCGGAAGGATCGCTGGAGCCCAGCAGGTCGAGGCTGCGGTGGCCGGGAGCGGCCACTGCACTCCAGTCTAGGCGATAGAGTGAGACTCCGACTCAAAAAAAAAAAAAATAAATAAATAAATAAATAAATGTAAA
>CAUYQG010077401.1:0-20671 GCA_963574415.1 Tarsius wallacei | reverse complement strand
CACAGACAGCCGGGCTCCGTGGCTCAGCCTGTAATCCGGCGCCTTTGGGAGGCTGAGGTGAGTGGATTGCCTGAGTCCGTGGGTTCGAGACGCGCCTGGGCAACTTGGCGAGACCTCATCTCTACATTAAATCAAAAAATCAGCCGGGCGTGGTAGCGCGCGCCTGTAGTTCCAGCTACTGGAAGGCGGAGGCGGAAGGATCCCCGGAGCCCAGCAGGTCCAGGCTGCGGTGGCCGGGAGAGGCCACTGCACTCCAGTCTGGGCGAGAGTGAGACTCCAACTCAAAAAAAAAAAATCTTTAAAAACTTTTACTTGGGGATTAGCTTCTCTACTCTCTCAATTTGTATTATTTTAGGCATATTTAAAGTTTTAAGCCTCCAATTCTTAGTCTATAAAATGAGGCTGGGGGCCGGGTGCGGTGGCTCACGCCTGAAATCCTAGCACTTTGGGAGACCGAGGTGGGAGGATCGCTTGAGGCCAGGAGTTCAAGACTAGCCTGGGCAACAAGGAGTGAGACTTCGTCTCTACAGAAAATATATTAAAAAATAAGCTGGGCTTGTTGGAACAGGCCTGTAATTCCAGCTACTCTGGAGACTGAGGCAGAAGGATTGCCTGAGCCCAGGAGGTAGAGGCTGCAGTGAGCTGTGATGGTGTAACTACTGTATATTCCAGCCTGGGCAACAGAGTGAGACTCCGATTCAAAACTAATAAATAAATAAAATGAGGATGATGAAACCCTTTCATATGTAGAATTTAAAACAGGATGTATAAGATAATCCTATTTACCTAAAATTATGTATACATATGTATGCACATATATATGAAACGGTGGTCACCATAACATTTATGATGGTTTTCACAGTGATGGGATTTTTACTTTCTTCCTTAGGCTTTCCCATATTAATGAGTTTTATAACATTAGCTTATAGAATTTATTTATTTTTATTTTTTATTTTTTTATTTTTTGAGTTGGAGTCTCACTCTGTCACCCAGCCTGGAGTGCAGTGGCCGCTCCAGGCCACCGCAGCCTCGACCTACTGGGCTCCGGCGATCCTTCCGCCTCAGACTTCCAAGTAGCTGGAACTACAGGCGCGTGCTACCACACCCGGCTAATTTTTTGATTTATTGTAGAGATGAGGTCTTACCAAGTTGCCCAAGCGGGTCTCGAACCCACAGGCTCAGGCAATCCACTCACGTCAGCCTCCCAAGGTGTGGGATTACAGGCTGAGCCACTGAGCCCGGCTAGTTTATAGAATTTATATAGACATAAAAATCTAAAATATCAAAAAGTGACTTTGAAAATTTAATGCGATTGTTTTATTTATATATGTGTATTTATTATGTCTCTAATAGAATATAAATCCAAGAGAAAAGGGACTTTGTTTTGTTCTGTTTTTTTAGTAACTAGTTCACAGAAAGTTCTCAATGAATGCTTATGAATAAAATGCACAAAGCAAAGTACTTACCAGTGTTCAGCTCATATATGCTAACTATTGGTATTTAAAGGCTCCCCATGTCTTCATTCCACCCACCTCCCATGCCCCTTGGGAGCATCATTCTCTTCTGGGAAGTATGTTGGAGTAGAACATATCAATGTTCTTTAACAAAGATGAATAGTTCATCAAACCTATGAACTATCTGGGGCAAAAGGACATTCCTGAGTGAAACTGCCACCATAAAGCAGAATACCAGCTGCACAGTGCCTACTTGCTCATAGGCAAGCAATCACGAACTGGTACAGACTGGGCTCGGTGGCTCAGCCTGTAATCCTGCGCCTTGGGAGGCCGAGGTGAGTGAATTGCCTGAGCCTGCAGGTTCGAGACCCACCTGGGAAACTTGGCAAGACTTCATCTCTACAATAAATCAAAAAAATTAGCCTGGCGTGGTAGTGCACGCCTGTAGTTCCAGCTACTTGGAAGGCTGAGGCGGAAGGATCGCCGGAGCCCAGCAGGTCGAGGCTGCGGTGGTCGGGTGCGGCCACTGCACTCCAGTCTGAGCGACAGAGTGAGACTCCAACTTAAAAAAAAAAAAAAAAAGAACTGGTACAGCCCCTTTCTCTCTCTTTCCTCCTGTCTTCCCTCCCTCCCTTCCTTCCCAACATCCTTACTTTTTTTCTTCTCCTTCCTTCCTTCTCTCCCTCCCTTTTTTCTTCTTTCTTTCACTATGTTGCCTAGGCTTGAGTACAGTGGCTTGATCGTTGCTCACTGGTGCCTCGAACTCCAGAATTCAAGCAATCCTCCCACCTCAGCCTCTAGAATAGCTGAGATTACAGACATGAGTCACCAGCTAGCTGCAGCCTTTTTACATCAAAATGTTCCATTAACACCACATAGCATCACTAACTTGGTGTTTTTACTTCTCTTTCCCAACCCAACTCAGATTAATTCAGCATGATCCTCAGACACACTAGAGTGGGAGGCAGAAAAGAGGCACTAAGCAAAAGTCTTCTGAAAATGGAGTTTCCTGAATACCCAAAGCACAGACACGTAACAATAATAATCTCTTATGTTTATGTAGCTTATATTTATCAGCTTCAAAGTGCTGCCTTGTGTATAATCTCCCTTACATTTTTCCCATTCTGTGAAGAACAAGGGAGGGCACTTACTATTTTACATTGGACTGGAAGCCTCTAGGTCTTCTGCTGACTCCATGACTTGGAACATGCCATTTTACCACATGGCCTTAGTTTTTCTATAAATATTCCTGGGAATGTTTTCTGCCTTTCCAGGCAGCAAAGATGCAGATAGAAGTCTGCCCCAACCAGGGGCAGCTCTACCACTTGCTGAGTCACATCCCAGCTCTACCACTTGCTGACATGTATGACCTGAGGAAGATGAACTTCTTGGAGCCTCTGTTTCCTCATCTATAAAATGGGGATTGGACAGGTGTGGTGGCTCATGCCTATAATTCCAATACTTTGGGAGGCTGAGGTGAGAGGATTTCTTAAGCTCAGGAGTTCTAGACCAGCCTAGACAAGATAGCAAGACCTTGTCTCTACAAAAATAAAAATAAAAAAATAGCTGGGTGTGGTGGCACGTGCCTGTAGTCCCAGTTACTCAGGAGGCTGGGGTGGAAGGATTGCCTGAGCCCACAAGGTTGAGGCTGCAGTGAGCTGTGATGGTGCCACTGCACTCTAACCTGGGTACCAGAATGAGACCCTGACTCAAATAAAATAAAGTGGGGATTTAATGATACTTACAGAAGTTTCTGTGTAGATAAATTGAGATGATTTATGTAAAATAACTGCTGTAAGCAATATTAGCTATTTTTGTTATTTGTTCATAGCCAAACTTGTGTCCAACAAGTTCCTGGGAAAAGACAGCAAAGAACTAAATTTTTCTTTTCTTTTTTTTTGAGTTGGAGTCTCACTCTGTTGCCCAGGCTGGAGTGCAGTGGCACGCTCATGGTCACTGCAGCCTCAACCTTGCAGCCTCAACCTGCTGGGCTCAGGTTATCCTGCTGCCTCTGTCTTCCAAGTAGAAAGAGCTAAATTGAAAGGCCAAGGCCAAAATGCCAGGAGAAAACTGACCAAAGACTCTGGGATCTTTTCCACATTATTCATTCATTCAACAAATATTTACTGAGCACCTCTGGCATGAATGTGTCTTAATAGTGTCAAGGAGAAAGAAACTTTTTCTCTACTCTCTTATGTTCATGATTAGGGGCCTGTGAATTAAACTCCAACTGGCACATTAGCAAGGGGAAAAAACAGATTTTAATCACATACATATATGTGGGAGTTCACAAAGAACTGTGGCTCAAAAAGGGCAGTTAGAATTGGGGGCTTATATACTATTTTATTTTATTATTTTTATTTAATTTATTTTTTTGTGAGCTAAGAAAGGTAGATTTCTTAAGGAAAAATACATTGTGAAGGGCACAACAGGCAGGACAACAGCAAGAGTGTCTGCTGTCTGCTACCTATATATTATTTTAATAGGTGAAGAAGGAGAGGGAGAAGGGCACTTATGGGAAAGCAAATAACTTTTAGGAAAGATAAAATGCAGAACAGATTGGAAGCTATGATAGTTTTTTGTGGCAATGTCTGTTTAGGTGTGGTGTCTGGTGATGAGTCCATCTTCCCTGGTTGTTCCAGGGTAGATGTTTACAACAATTTAGTTCTTTTGAGTACTTTTGGAAGGCTGTTTCGTGAAAGAGTCATATATGCAAAGCAACCCCGAAAGCAGAAGGAACCAAGAAACAAAGAAATGAGACAGTCAAATCCAATTTGTTGGTAGAGGGGGTTTATTGGGGGAACTTTTGGATAGAAGGTAGATCTTCACACTGTTACCCCCCAAACCCAAGGGTTATATACCATAAGGAAAGGGCACTTCAGCAGGGCAGTTAAAGGCAATCTTTAACTGAAGAGGCAAAAATGCTATATGCCTCATAGCCTACAAATTTGTGTGATAACATCAAGTCCCTACACTAGAGGTAGGAAATAAGTAGAAATCTAGAGGCATTCTGGAGACCAGGGTTAAGTAGACATCAATATGGTGGGCTAGCATCCAATGGAGGCACTTTTATCTGCACAGAAGCTCTGCGTTTAGCAGGTAAGAGATTTCAGGAACTCAAATGCCTTTAGCTCAGAATAATTTTTACGCCACAGTGATGTTTTCTGGACCCCTGTACTAGGGAATTCAGAGTACTTGCCTCTTCCTCCTTCCCAGGACTGATAAATATGATATTATCAATATAGTAGACCAGCATAATATTCTACTCAATGACACAATCCATCCGATTTTTGCAAGGACCTAAATGGGGATGTGATGGGAACTACTACCTTTAAGTCTTTGAGAGTACACGCTGTCCACCATTCTGCCCAAGAAGTGGTACTACTTCTGATTTACTGTCTTGGCTGGGCCTAAAACAGCTTTAGAGATTACCACTTGGCCTCTCCTACCACAGTGGCTCTTGGTCCACAGGACTGGAGACTAATATGGGATTTTCCGTCATTGCTAAGAATGTACATCTTGACTGTGTGCCCGTGGGTCAGGGAAATAACCACAGGACGGGTTTGTGGACCCATTGAAACTAATGTGAAGCTGTACATCTCCACTCCATCAGCGAAGCCATAAATGTGTTTGAGCTCCCCTGGTATCAGAGCCTGTATCCAACAGCATTTGAAAGGTCTGGGTATTCCCCTTTGCCTAGGGTTCAGTTACTCTGATAAAAGTTTTAGGGTCAGATTGGAGGAAATGCTACCGAATATACCTAAGGAGAGACTACACCTTTCTTAGGACTCAGTCTTCCCTTCAGCTGATGGGTGGTGGTGTGACATCTGGCTCAGGTCTAGAAACTAGATGAGGGATTGTGGTTTTCCATTGTGGTGACTGACATTAGCCTCTGCTTACCCAAGCTTATTCTAATTTGGTACGTAAATGAATCATCAATGGTATAGCCTATGTATCTTACTCCCAGGAACAACATGATTTATTACCCATAGCCACAGACCCCTATGGATTATAGACTTAAAAACATGTCATAAGACAAAATTATAACAAATTTAGTTTGGAGATCTTAATTGGCTTTTATTTGTGATTCTAGAACCAGAGAGTTGAGGAATCTGATGAGTTGAGGAGAGGAGCTTGGCTTTACAAACAGAAAAGGACTAAGAAAAGCAGAAACAGAAAACAAAATGTGGATTGGTTGTTTCACAATCACTTTCTTTGTAAAGGTTAAAGCAAAGGAGACTGCCTAATCCTGGTGGCTAAAACTGGGCTGTCTGGGGATTTGACTATTCTCTCTCTCTTTTGATTTCTTGGAAGGTCAGATAAACAACTTAGTTCTGGCTTGGAGGTGTGGAACTTTGGTATGAGTGACTCCATTTTGGTTTGATCTGTGCAGAAGTTCAGTCTAAACCAATGGCTTTCTGTGAATTCTACTTAATAAACCTAAGAGCTAAAACTATAAAACACATAAATACAAACATTAGAGTAAATTTTTATGAACTTGTAGTTGGCAATGATTTCTTAAATATAAACCAAAAGCACAAGTGACAAATAAAAATAAATTGGACTTCATCAAATCTTCTGTGCATCAATAGAGAGGAAAAAACAAGCCACAGACTGGGAGAAAATATTTATAAATTGTGTATCTGACAAGGATTTTGTATCTAAAATATATTTTAAAACTCTTACAACTCAACAATAAAAAGACAACTCGTTTTAAAAATGGGCAAAGGATTTGAATATACATTTCTCCAAAGAAGATAAACAAATGGACAATAAACATATAAACAGATGTCCATCATTAATCAGGAAAATATGAATTAAAACCACAATCAGATACCACTAGGATGGCTAAAATAAAAAGACAATAGTAGGTGTTGGCCAGGATACTGATAAATTAGAACCCTCATGTATTGCTGGTGGAATTGTAAAATGGCGTGGCCACTTTGGAAAACATTAGGCAGTTTCTCAAAATGTTTAACAGAGTTATTTGACCCAACAATTCCATTCATAGGTATATACCATTGGTGCTCAGAAAGCAATACCCCAAAGACTGGTGCTTCAACATGCTGAGAGGTCTTAGAATCTGCCTCAGAATCAAGGTCCTCTAACGTTCTCTTGCCCACCCCCACAGCTCCCAGGAACATGGAGGGACTCTCTTATGAACTTTTTAAACTGACCTAGAAAGTTCCTTTCCAAAAGATATGCAATCGTCTTAAACTTCTTCATCAAATAACCAGGAAAGATCAACCATCCAGGAAGGAGAGGGGAGGGGAGACGTTATCATGTCCAGACAGACTTTTCATCTATATTCCTGAGGCAGCTACCAGTGATTACCTGAGGCCTTTATCTGCACAGTAAGACAACCTTTTTTCCCATGCATCTCTGTCTTGCAGCTTCCCTATGTTTGCTTCCATTCACTCTCCCTAATGATTTATTGCCCCTCAAAAAAATTCACATTCACCATCTCCCCCTTCCCCTAGGAAAAAAGAGTATATAAGCTTCTGCACAACACTGGGTTGCTGAGTTGTCATTCTCTTGTGATTCCTCCATGCTATGCATGTTACAATAAAACTTTGTATGCCGTTTCTTCTATTACTCTGCCTTTTGTCAATTGATTTTTTTTTCCAAAGTATCTTCAAAGAGTGAAGGAGAAGTCTTCCCTTGATCCCTAAAATACAATTTCAAGAGAAATAAAGACATACTTCTACATAAAAATTTGTTCATGAATGTTCATGGCAGCGTTATTCATAATAGCTAAAAGGTAAGAGCAACCTAAATGTCTATCAACTGAAGAATGAATAAATGTAAAGTGGCCTATCTATACAATGAAACATTATTCACTAATAAAAAAGAATACCTAGGCTGCTGCAACATAGATGAATCTTGAAAACATTATGCTGGCTTAGCCTCACTAATCATCAGAGAAATGCAAATCAAAACCACACTGAGATACCACCTAACCCCAGTAAGAATGGCCATTATAAATAAAACAACAACAGATGCTGGTGAGGATGCAGAGAAAAGCGAACGCTTCTACACCGCTGGTGGGAATGCAAACTAGTTCAACCTCTATGGAAAACAGTGTGGTGATTTCTAAAAGAACTAGAAATTGACCTTCCATATGACCCAGCAATCCCCCTACCAGGAATATACCCAGAGAAACTAAAATCATTCTACAAAAAAGATACCTGCATACGCATGTTTATTGCAGCACTATTCACAATAGCAAAAACATGGCACCAACCGTGCTGCCCATCGAAACGACTGGATTAAAAAAATGTGGGCTGGTGGCGCAGTGCATGGTGATCGGATGCGGGCTGATGTCCAGGTACGGTGACTTGCAGGGTCTGCCAAAAAGCCGGAGCAGATGCTGGAGGGTCAGACGCAAATTGCAGAAAATCCTCACTCCCAGTACGGCCTCACAGACAACGTCGAGGTAGGCTCCCAGTTCCCACGCCTCATCTATGTGTCTGCAGAGCTGAGGGAAACTTGGAATCCATTTTTACTGGGTTGCTTTGCCAAGGGAAAACTTTGTTGCCAGAACTGAATAGCATCCCATTATGAGCAGTATGTCTTACTAGCGGTATTGACACCCTGTGGTATACAGACGTACACACTGGGTTTGAGGCCAAGAGTGCACTTTATTTTTTTTGAGTTGGAGTCTCACTGTCGCCCAGACTGGAGTGCAGTGGCCACTCCCGGTCACCGCAGCCTCGACCTGCTGGGCTCCGGCAATCCTTCCACCTCAGCCTTCCAAGTAGCTGGAACTACAGGCGTGCGCTGCCCCTCCCGGCTAATTTTTTTAAAATTTTATTATAGAGAAGAGGTCTCACCAACTTGCCCAGGCGGGTCTCGAACCCACGGGCTCAGGCAATCCACTCACCTCAGCCTCTCAAAGCACAGGATTACAGGCTGAACCATCGCGCCCGGCTCAAGAGTGCATTTGAAACAGTGCTGTTAAGAAACACACACTGGCCGGGTGCGGTGGCTAAAGCCTGTAATCCCAGTACTTTGGGAGGCCGAGTCGGGTGGATTGCCTGAGCCCAGGGTTTGAGACCAGCCTGGGCAACTGGGTGAGACCTCATCTCTACAATAAATCAAGAAATTAGCTGGGCGTGGTGGCACACGCCTGTAGTTCCAGCTACTTGGAAGGCTGAGATGGAACATTTGCCTGAGCCCAGCAGGTTCAGGCTGCGGTGGCCGTGAGCGTGCCACTGCACTCCAGCCTAGGCAACAGGGTGATACACTGATTCAAAAAAATAAAAATAAAAAAGAAACACACATTACCAAGGGGACGGACTGTCAGAATAGTTTTGCTTGGTGGTCGTTGATGCATCTGTTGGGATGTTGCTACATAAAAATTCATTAAAATTAAAAAATAAAAAAAATGTGGTACGTATGCACAATGGAATATTATGCAGCTATAAAGAAGGACAAGGACTTTGTAGCAACCTGGATGGATTTAGAGTCTATAATATTCAGTAATCTATCACAGAAACAAAGAACAGAGTACCACATGTTCTCACTCATAAGCAGACCCTGAACATTTACCATAAGAAAGAGATTGGCAGTAGCAGGATGCTGCCAGGGTGGAGGAGTGAGGCACAACATCAGTAAGGGTAACTGATCTCAAACCAGGCAAAGTGGGGACCAGAGGGAGGCCCAAACTTTACCTGTACAATGTCCCCTTGTATACCTAATCCTGACTCATACCCCACATCTTTAAAATAAAATAAATAAAAAAGAAATAAAACATTATGCTACGTGTAAAAATCCAGTTACAAAAAAGCATATATGTATGATTCCATTTATATGAAAGTTCCACAATAGGAAAATCCAGAAAGACAAAAAACAGGTTAGTGGCTTCCTGGAGTTGTGGATTAGATGGGAATGTTTAAAAGTGGAGCACAGGGTTTTTTATTGGGGAGGGCAGGAGTTGAAAATATTCTAAAAGTAAATTGTAGTAAATGACTGCATCACTTTCTGAATATAGTAAAAACCACTGAACCGTACACTTTAACTGAGTAAATTCTATATGTGAAATATAACTCAGCAAAGTTGAAAAAAGCTAGGAAAAAGTTTCAACCATGAATCTTTAAACAATACCAATATTTAGACCATGTACAGATTTATATAATGTACAGATTATCTGGGCCATTCTAGAACCATTTCATAAAAGATAACAGTGATGCATATCATTGTAATTGCAAATATGCTATTAAAATCTCACGTTTAGATCATCTTTACACAAAGCTTTAGCTATTTAGGTTAGTGCAGAAATTCAAATTCTGGCCTAGAATCAAATATGCCATGTTCCAAATTCCCAGTTTTGCATTTTTTAGTAACTGTGTCACTACAAAGTTAATTACAAAATTACATTTTTTTTTTTTTTTTTTTGACTTGGAGTCTCACTCTGTCGCCCAGACTGGAGTGCAGTGGCCGCTCCCGGCCACCGCAGCCTCGACCTGCTGGGCTCCGGCGATCCTTCCGCCTCAGCCTTCCAAGGAGCTGGAACTACAGGCGCGCGCTACCACACCCGGCTGATTTTTGATTCATTGTAGAGATGAGGTCTCGCTTGCCCAGGCGGGTCTCGAACCCGCGGGCTCAGGCAATCCACTCACCTCAGCCTCCCAACAGAATTGGAATTTTTAATGGACTTCGGCAAGAATAATTGTATGAGACTGGGCAAAGGAGATGACTGGGTGACCATTTAGGGGTGTTGGACTGTGCCCAGCACCACATCTGATTGTCATTCAGGGGAGCAGCTGAGGCTGGGATTGCTTGGATGAAAACCCTGCAGTGCCAAGACTTCCTGTTCTCTTGTCTCAGAACAGAACTGAAGCCTCCATATGGGTCTCAGCCCAGTTTAAAAAATAAAGCCAATGGTCTCTTAGTCTCTGTTGAACTACATTGTTGTAAAGAATATTTATTTGAAAAAACAAGATTACTAACTAGAAATAAAATTTGAAAGACTTGGGGGCGTGACTTCTTGTACCAGTCAACATTCTTGCTGTTTCCTGGGCCTCCAAATAATCTATTTATTTTTTCTTTGAGTAGGAGTCTCACTCTGTCACTCAGGCTGGAGTGCAGTGGCACTCACGGCCCCCGCAACCTTGTCTTGCTGGGCTTGGGTGATCCTTCTGTCTCAGCCTTCCAAGTAGCTGGACCTACAGGCATGCACTACCATGCCCGGCTAATTTTTTGATTTGTTGTAGAGACGAGGTCTTGCCAAGCTGCCCAGGCTGGTCTTGAACCCCTGGGCTAAGGTAATCCTCTTGCCTCAGCTTTCCAAAATGCTGGGGTTACAGGCTTGAGCCACTGCGTCTTGCCCAGATAATCTATTTCTTAGGATTCCTGTGTCTGTTTTTGTTTTGTTTTTTGTTTTTTTTAGTTTGTGTCTCACTCTGTTGCCCAGGCTGGAGTGCAGTGCCACACTCACGGCCACTGCAGCCTCAACCTGCTGGACTTAGGCAGTCCTTCCACTTTAGCCTTCCAAGTAGCTGGGACCACAGGCATACACCACCATACCTGGCTAACTTTTTTGATTTATTGTAGAGACGAGGTCTCTGTCAAGTTGCCCAGACTGGTCTCAAACTGCCAGGTCCAGGATATTCTCTTGCCTCAGCCTCCCAAAGTGCTGGGATTACAGGCATGAGTGACTGCATACCGCCCTGTTAAATCACTTTGTAAGGAAAATTCCTTTATGAATTACAATGTAATTTGTAAGTTCATACTGGCTTTGGGATGGGGTTCATTGGTTTATCATTTAGTCTTTGGATACCCTGTGGTTGTCTTATTAGGGTAGGTTGAGCAACAGCTGTAAGCTTGAGCTCTTTCCTGTAAAATTTTGGCATGACAGCACCTGGAATGTGGGAATGCTGAAAAAAATGAGGATCAGCACCTTCTAGAAGCGCTGGCCCAAGTTTTCAGTTATTCGCTGTGCAATCCTGAATGCCATCCACTAATGCATTGTAAACTGACTATGTCATACTCCATGGCCCATCGGTGTTCCTGGAAGCTAGAAAACATCCACATCTGCTTGAGGCCTGGAAAACTGGTGGGAGGGTCATAGCACATATGGCCCAGGCAATGTCTGTTCAGTGAGGTGTTTTTAATTTTTTAATTTATTTATTTTATTTTTTATTTTTTATTTATTTTATTTTTATTTTTTGAGTTGGAGTCTCACTCTGTTGCCCAGACTGGAGTGCAGTGGCATGCTCCCGGCCACCGCAGCCTCGACCTAAGTAGCTGGAACTACAGGCGCGCGCTACCATGCCCGGCTAATTTTTTGATTTTTATTGTAGAGATGAGGTCTCGCCAAGTTGCCCAGGCGGGTCTCGAACCTGCGGGCTCAGGCAGTCCACTCACCTCAGCCTCCCAAGGCGCGGGATTACAGGCTAAGACACCAAGCCCGGCTCTTTTTTATTTATTTTTTATTTATTTATTTATTTTATTTTATTTTATTTTATTTTATTTTTTGAGTTGGAGTCTCACTCTGTCTCCCAGACTGGAATGCAGTGGCCTCTCTCGGCTACCGCAGCCTCAACCTGCTGGGCTCCGGCAATCCTTCCGCCTCAGCCTTCCAAGTAGCTGGAACTACAGGTGCGTGCTAGCATGCCCGGCTAATTTTTTGATTTATTGTAGAGATGAGGTCTTGCCAAGCTGCCCAGGTGGGTCTCGAACCCGCGGGCTCAGGCAATTCACTCACCTCGACCTCCCAAAGCACGGGATTACAGGCTGAGCCACCGAGCCCTGCCATTTTTAAATTTTTAATTAGTTAATTAATTAATTTGTGTTATTATTATTTTTTGAATTGGAGTCTCACTCTGTTGTCTAGGCTGGAGTGCAGGGGCATGCTCACGGCCACTGCAGCCTCAATCTGCTGGGCTTAAGCGAAACTTCCTTCTGCTACAACCTTCCAAGTAGCTGGAACTACAGGAATGCACCACCACATCTGGCAAACTTTTTGACTTATTGTGAAGATGAGGTCTCGCCAAGTTGCCCAGGCTGGTCTCAAACCCCAGGGCTCAAGCAATCCTCTCACCTGGGCCTCCCAAAGTGCTGGGATTATAGGCGTGAGCCAGTGCGCCTGGCTGGGGTGTTTTTAATTTAAAAGAGAAATGCATGTAATGATCCCCATCACTTGGAAACATGAAGTGCTAACTCCACCCTTTCCTTTTTCTCCAGGCACATAAGGGAGAGACTGAAGAATCAAGTCACTCAAATGAAGGTGCAAGTACCTGGTTTCATACCAGGCCTAGCCATTCTACAGGTATCATGATAGTATATTTCCATTGTATAATCCTCCTCGGTAGCATTTCTGGCATTGTGCATGTCAGATCTCACTCTCCATTTTCCTTCTTTTCTCAGGGGCTGGAGTGGGCTTTTCTGAGTGCTCATACCTTTTCAGCCTCTCTCTGCAGGCTCCCCTTAAGCTCAGCTTCTAGGTGTTGGCATGTCCTGGCCCTCTGCTCTTCTCTGTGTATGTGCTTTCCTTAGGCCAGTGTCTTTTATTTTTTATTTTTATCAATTGATTGAGTCAGAGTCTCATTCCATTGCCCAGGCTGGAGTGCAGTGGCACTATCACAGCTACTGCAGCCTCAACCTGCTGGGCTCAGGTGATCCTTCCACCTCAGCCTCCCGAGTAGCTGGAACTACAGGCGCATGCCACCACCAGCTAATATTTTTACTTATAGTAGTAATGAGGTCTCACCAAGTTGTCCAGGCAGGTCTTGAACTCCTGGGCTCAGGTAATTCTCTCACTTCCCCCTTCCTAAGTTTTGGGATTATAGGCATGAGCCACTGTGCCCAGCCAGGCAGTGTCTTTTTTTTTTTTTTTTTTTTTTTTTTGAAAAAGAGTCTCAAAATGTTGACCAGACTGGAGTGAATTGGAACATAAATGGCCAAAACACCCTCGACCTGCTGGGTTCAGATGATCCTTTCTCTTCAGCCTTCTAAGTAGCTGGAACTATAGGCATGCGCCACCACACCCAGCTAATTTTCCAGTGTCTTTTAAACATTGGTCTTAGTAGGACCCCTTTACACCCTTAAGATTTTAAGACCTCAAGGAGCTTTTGTTTATACAGATGTATCCATTAATGCTTACTGTATAGAAATTAAAACAAAGAAATGTTAAAAATACTCATTTAATATGTCAATAGTAAACTCATATGTTAGTACAAATAACCCTTCTATGGAAAAATAACTTTTTGAACACAAAATTTACTGAAAATGGGGGCATTTTTTAGTTTTATACACAGCTCTTTACTGTGTGGCTTAATGGAAAAGGGCTGGGTTCCTGTCTGCTGGTTTTTTTGGGTTTTTTTTGAGTTGGAGTCTCACTCTGTCGCCCAGACTGGAGTGCTGGGCTTAGGTGATCCTTCCTTCCCAGCCTTCCAAGTAGCTGGAACTACAGGCATGTGCTACCACACCCGGCTAATTTTTTTGATTTATTGCAGAGATGAGGTCTCGCCAAGTTGCCCAGGCAGGTCTCAAACCCACGGGCTCAGGCAATCTACTCACCTCAGCCTTCCAAGGTGCGGGATTACAGGCTGAGCCACCGAGCCCGGCTCGTCTGCTGATTTTTATGCTTTGCTTTGTTTTTTTCTGTTTTGTTTGAGTCGGGGGGGGTCTTGCTCTGTCACTAAGGCTGGAGTGCAGTGGCACAATCATGGCTTAACGCAGCCTCGACCTCCTGGGCTCAGGCAATTCTTCTGTTTCAGCTGCCTCCAGTAGCTGGGACTACATTTTTATTTTTATTTTTGTAGAGACAAGGTCTTACTATGTTGCTTAGGCTGGTCTCAATCTCCTGGGCTCAAGCAGTCCTCCTACCTTGGCCTTTCAAAGTGCTGGGATTATAGGCGTGAGCTACTATACCGACACTATATGCTTGTTTGAATGAAATTTGTGAAGAAAATTTGGCCTTACATAGATGATGTATAGTTTAAAAAGGGAAGAATTTTTTAATAGTCTCATAGAAAGCCAGGTGCGGTGACTCACTCCTATAATCCTAGCACTTTGGGAGGCGGAAGGGAAAGGATTGCCTGAGCCCACGAATTTGAGACCAGTCTAGGCAACTTGGAGAGACCTCATCTCTACAATAAATCAAAAAATTTGCCAGGCATGGTGGCGCACACCTGTGATTCCAGCTACTTGGAAGGCTGAGGTGGAAGGAAGTTTCGCCTGAGCCCAGCAGGTCAAGGCTGTGGTAGCAGTTTATGTGCCACTGCACTCCAGCCTGGGCAACAGAGTGAGACTCCAACTAAGAAAAAAAAGTCTCAGAGAATTGTGGATATCTCTTTGTTACTGCATTTGTTAAGTAAACTTTTAAAGATTAGTTACAATATAGAATCTGAAACTCTGTCAGTGAATTTCTATGCTTTGTTATATCTTTTCAGGCTTACGTACTTTGTTACTATCAAAATATTGTATTTGGAATGGATATTTACCTTTGTCAGGTTTTGTTACAGCCTTTGTTCCTCATCTGGGAAACAGTAGTTTCCTGAATCTTGCTCTTTCAAATGCTAACATATTTCATTATGCAGTATAAAAAAAAATCACAGTCATTGATATCACCAATGAGCTCATCAGAAAAGTCTTGAAGTATTGAGACTGTCAAGCTCACTGAATTGGATAAAAAATTATAACTGTCACTTGAAAACTGAAAATTTATCATTGGCAACAATGATAAAAATATAGTTAGTTGTTTTCCTTGAAGTACCAGGTTCACTGTATTCATTTCTGAGGAAATATTTGCCAGACACTCAAGCCTGAAGAATCATTGTCAGATACAAAAATGCAACTCGTTCAGCTTGTGAGGCAAAACAGCAAGGGTGGTTTTCCTGGGGAAAGCCACCATACTTCTGTGCAGCAGAAATGCTTTATGCATACTTCTAGTTCATGGCATAGAATATGGAGAAGACATGCACTCAAGGGTTGAGGTTTAATAAAATGAATAATGTGAACTGCTTTATCACGGGCATGCCTAGGTGAGACTGACATCTGTTGTGACTTAGCGTGGCAGTGAAGGATACCTTGACAACCAGTCCAGTTTGGTGCCGCTGTCCTGACTTGTGTTGTCACCAGCAGTCCTGTCCACTATTGCTTTTGCACCACCAGTACAGATGTCAACACAATGAAAAGGGCCAGCAGCATCCTAGGAGAATTACTATGAAGTTTGGCCCTCACAGATCCTTCAGAAGGATCTTGGGGTCCCTCAGGAGTTTGTGGGCCACGCTTGGGGAACCATTGCCAAGGCATTTCCACCTGGTAAGCCAGTAACCCCTAAATTACGATCTCTTCTGAGTTCAGACAGTTGGTTTTGGGGATGCCACTTATTTTCTTTCCTCCTCTAGTCTCTTGTCCCGTTGCTCATCTCCTGATCCCTGAGTGTGTTAGGGTCCAGGCCAGGTCTCTTCTCTACCTTATTCTTCCATAAGCGACCTGACCAGCCCTGAGCTTCATGAGGGAATACTTCCCAATTAAGGTCTCTTTCCTGAGTTTCTCCCCTTAGTTCCAGATTCATCCAGTAGGGAGTCATTCAGTAAATATTTGTATGGACAGATGTACCAATGAATGTTCGAAGTGTTAATTTGGATGCCAGGAAACTCACAACTTTCATTTGAAACTCTTGTCATGCCAGACACAGTGGCTAACACCTATAATTCTACCACTTTGGGAGGCCAAAGCAGGAGGATCGCTTGAGCCCAAGAGTTCAAGACCAGCCTGGGCAATATAACAAGAACTTATTGCTACAAAAAATAGAAACAATTAGCCAGTCATAGAGGTACATGCCTGTAGTCCCAGTTACTCGGGAAGCTGAGATGGGAGACTCACTTGAACCCAGGAGGTTGGGGCTGCGGTGAGCTGTGATCATGCCTCTGTACTCCAGCCTGGATGACAGAGTGAGACCCCAACTCAAAAAAAAAGAAAAGAAACTTCCTTCAGCAATGCTGGCTTCCTCACATTCTGCCTCTGTGTGTCTCCACATACATATCTAATCACTTCCTAAACTCTGATTCCTCTTTAATCCAGCATCTCAGTGTGAAAAATACGTCAATATCCCCTTCTCTCCCACTGCTGTTCATCCAGGAGGCCTTAGCTGAGGAGAAAGGTTCAAAAGTCTGGTGTTCTGATCCTGGCATGTTCTCTGCTGTGGTGGGCTTTCTCTTTTTTTGCAAATTGCTGAGAATCAAAGGTATATGCTGTAGGTGTATTATGGTATATTTGGGGATTGGCTATTTTTGGCATTTTCTTGCAACTTGTTGTAGAATGAGTAAATGTCACAGGCAAGAAGTATATTTCTTAGTAACATTGGGAGATGGGTTGTTCCCTTTTTAAAAAATTGGCTTCCAACCTCGTTTTTTCAGTTCGTTGATTACAAGTGTTTTTGTTACATAAACTCTGTTCTATAGCCGGTCTTCTATGTCCCTGCTGATCAAGAAGTGATGGAATCTTTTCTTTTTCTTTTTTCTTTTTGCACATTAGCGCCAGAGTCAACATCTTTCTGTGACAGGAGACTCATATAATACATAGTCTCATCTCTCTGCCTCAGACCTCTTGTCTTTTCCATGCTGTGGCTGGCATGGCTGTCTTCCCACACAACCAAACCAGAAGCCTGAAGTGGTCTCTTTCCTCTTCCTCACTCACATCCAGTTAGGGGCCACTGTCTTATCCATTCTGCTGCGTAGAAGCTCTTGGAGTTCGTTCCCTCCTCCTGATTCCTATTTCTTCCATCCCTGGGACCACTATAGTCTTCTTCTTGCTGGTTTTAGGCTTCTGTCTCGACACCTGTCTGTCCCCGTGACCAGAACTACAGCCCTTGTTAAAATGCAAGTCTGACCACAATCCATCCAGTCACACCCACCTCCCATCCTATAACCTGAGGAGTGACAGTACAGTTTGGATGTCCTGTATCTGAAATGCTTGGGACCAGAAATGTTTCAGATTTCAGGGGTTTTTTGGAATATTTGCACATTCCCGTTCTTGGGAAAGGGAATTCATTTATGTTTCATCCACACCTTACAGACATAGCCTGAAGGTAATTTATACAACATTTATAATAATTTTGTGCATGAAACAAAGTTTTGACTGTGTTTTGACTGTGACCCGTCATGTGAAGTCAGGTGTGAAACTTTCTTCTTGTGGTATCATGCCAGCTCAAAAATTTATTATTTTGGATTTCAGATTTTTGGATTAGGGATGCTTAACCTGTACTTCTTATATAGAGTATCTACAACAGTTCCAATGATTTGTATGTGTTTCTAATTGTTCTTATTTGTTTATTTAGAGTCAGGGTCTCACTCTGTTGCCCAGACTAGAGTGCAGTGGTGCGATCATGGCTTACTGCAGCCTTACCTCTCGGGCTCAGGTGATCCTTCCGCCTCAGCTTCCCAAAGTGCTGAGATTATAGGCATGAGCCCCTGTGCCTGGCCTAATTATTCTAATTTTTAAACTGCCCCTACAAGGTAGGAGATGTCCTCTTATAGTCATAGTAACTGATACACAAAGATCTTAGGTACCTTGTCCAAAGCCAGTCAGGAAGGGACTGAGTCTGGGACATGAACCCAGGTCTGTCTCCAAAACTCATTTGTTTTTCTAATTCCTTAGCATCACAGTGAAGGACAGTCATGATCTGGCTCAAGTATATGTATAAAAGTCAGAATTTTAAAAATAAATGGGTGGATAACATCCAAAATAACTGAATATTTATAGGAAATTAAGACTTGACGTTTCATTATAAGGGATACTACAGAGACTGTATTTCCACCTCTTTAGCACGTGAAATTCTTGAATTATATCAATCATATAAATAGCTAGCACTTCCTAACAGGAACTATCCAGAGTGCTTTATGTATAATAACTTACTCAGTCCTCAGAAAAAGCACAAACAGAAGCAGTGAAATTTATTAACTCAACTGCCTTGAATATCTGCAAAAAGTCCCTGAAACAGAAAGAAAAATGAATGAGTAGACCAATACCCAAATATTTTATGGTGACAAACATAAGTAAACCGTGGCCCACATCCAAACACTGCCCAGGTAATAAAGGGTTAAAGCAGCAGCCCAGAGAGCCTGACATACACATGCTGTCTGCCCCTTTGCAGAAACAGTTTTCAGACTCCTGGTGTGGGGGAAAAAATGTCTTTATTCTGGAATAGGTCCTTTTTGGATGATGTATTGCATAACCGTCTTAAGGCAAAATCAGCATTCCTGATAAAATGTTTAAGTAATTTTCTTGATAAACTGTAATGGGATTAAGACTTGTTCCAGGAAATCAGTCTTCCACCCACCCACTTGACTGCCAGTCAAGAATCTGCTGTTCCTTAACTAAACATTCTTTTTGCATCTAGTCTGTCAATGATTATGATTATGTAACCATTTTCCTGTATAAGATGTCCCTGCTAAGAGTGACTCTTTGAATTGGCTGCTTAGAGGTCCTTTCCTTTGCATTAAGAAAACTTTGACTTATGCTCATTACCAGAACTATTAAGTTTTCTTTTTGCAACTGGTGGCAGTTTGGAACTTTAGAAAAACTCCTTCAGAAACATGCAGGCAGAAAACAATTACATACATAGGAGCAACAACAGAGGACCTGGACTTCTGTTCTGTAACACTTGGTGCCAACGACGATATCACAAAAAGAAAATGCTGTCACTCCAAATCCTTCGAGTGCAAGGGACAGCAGAAAAATATTTTCAGATACACAGACTTAGAAAAGTACTCGCATACCTTTTCTGGGAAAGTGACTTATAGTGGGACTTCATCTACCTGAGAGATGGATGAAGATAAACTCCAGAACAGAGAAGGCGTAGCTTAAAGAGGACTGGCAGAGCCAGGCACAATGGCTGAAACCTGTAAGCCCAGCACTTTGGGAGGCCGAGGCAAGAGGATTGCCTGAGCCCAAGGGTTCGAGACCAGCCTGGGCAACTTGGTGAGATCTCATCTCCACAGTTAATGAAAAAATTAGTTGGACATGGTGGCACATGCCTGTAGTTCCAGTTACTTGGAAGGCTGAGGCGGAAGGATCACCTGAGCCTAGCAGGTTGATGCTGGGGTGGCTGTGAGCAAGCCACTGCTCTCCAGCCTAGGGAACAGAGTGAGACTTCAACTCAAAAAAAAGAAAAAAAGGGACTGGCAGTGATTGATAAAGTTTTAGCATTAGGTCGAAATAACTAATTGTAGATATAAACATGAATGAAAATATAAGTAATAATAACTGTATATAGAACTACTTTCTTTCTTACTTTGTTCTAAGAATTCCAAAGTGTATCAAATCTGGTAACAGTCAGTGAGGGTTGGGTGGTAGGGACAAAGTTTATAGAAGATGACCAGAGAGTGTGATGGCTCATGCCTATAATCTCAGCACTTTGGGAGGCCAAGGCGAGAGGGTTGCTTGAGCCCAGAATTAAGTGAGAACTTAATTCTACAAAAAAATTTTAAAATTAGGTGAGCATGGTGGTGCACATCTCTAGTCCTATTACTCAGGAGGCCGAGGTGGAAGGATCACCTGATCACAGGAGGTTGAGGCTGTGGTGAGTTGCCATTGTGCCACTGCACTCCAGCCTGGGCAACAGTAAGACACTGTCTCCAAAAAAAGAGAGAAAATGACCAGAAAGAAACATGAGGGGCACTAAAATTCTAGGGAAGTCCCCACAGGAGGCACTTAGGTATGACTAATCTATAAAACAAAATCAAAGGACGCCTCTGGTTCTTGCAATTCAAATTAGCACCACAAACCTGAGAATTATCTATATAAGGGACAACTTAAGCTAAGACTCAGGGCACATGCCTGAGACCCGAGCGTGGCGTCAGCATTGATGTCATATCTGGAAACAAGGTCTGGAAATACTCTTATGAAGGCTGGTGTCTTCCTCTGTCATGGTCCTCTTAAAAGGGGCCATGCTTTAGCTGTCTCTGGTATCAAGGGACCTACCACGTTTCCCTCTGCAATTTTGGGAGAAACCAAACTTATTGTGGCATAATCTTGAAATGGAGAAATATCAGTCACTGGAGCATGGAAACATATTTGTAAAATAAGACTTTACAGCTAAATAGTTATAATTAAAACTTCCAAATTGAGCCGGGCTCGGTGGCTCAGCCTGTAATCCCGCGCCTTTGGGAGGCTGAGGTGAGTGGACTGCCTGAGCCCGCGGGTTCGAGACCCGCCTGGGCAAGCGAGACCTCATCTCTACAATAAATCAAAAAATCAGCCGGGCG
>CAUYQG010077400.1:0-24980 GCA_963574415.1 Tarsius wallacei | reverse complement strand
GCAGATATAAGAAGATAGCTCTATTTGCAAATATAATAGGCATATCAAACTAACATATACAAAGTTTAACTCTGATTTCCTCTGCATGCCCTGAATTAAGTAAACTTACCCCTCTTTTAGTCTTCCCCATGTCAATTAATGAAAAATTAATCCTTTCAGTTATTTGGACCAAAACTTCAAAATTTATCTTTCAAACCCAATATGTAAGCCATTAGCAAATGATTTCAATACTCATATTCAAAAACATATACAAAATTGAATTCTATCACAACCATTCTGAGGCAAGTTATTTAGTGCAGTTTAGATATAAATAGATCAGTTTCTTGTAGGCAGGGCTAAACTAAAATAGGGCAAGCATTCAGATATCTTTGTATTGGCACACCCAACCAACCAGGCACACCAGACCTGGCCCCCTTGCAGGCTGGAATGTGGATCTACCACTGCAGTAGATCACAGATATAGGGGATTACCCCAAACACAGATACGATGTTCTAAGAGAAGCCCAAATCTAGTTAAGCAATAACTTTATTTATTTAGAAGGCCCTTGTGACCTTAGAAGGCTGAGAGATGGTAATCAAAACTTGTGACCAGATACCTGCAGGCCACCACTCTTAGCTCATAAAAAGTGGAAAGATGGTAAACAAAATTAATGACCAGATACCTGAAGCCCACCACCCTTTGAACATGGTTTGCTAAATAATTGTTGTAAAAGTATATGAAGCTTCTCGAAAAAAAGAGCATTAATAGATAAAGCAATCCTCAGGAAAAGGAACAAAGCTGAAGGTATCACACTTTCAGTCTTTAAACTTTATTACATACCTGCAGTAACCAAGACAGCATGGTATTGGTATAGGAAGAGACCCATAGACCAATTAAACAGGACAGATAATCCAAAAATAAAGCCATAGTCCCTTGATCAACTCATCTTCAACAAAGTCATCAATTACAAACATTGCAGAAAGAAAACCATATTTAGCAAATGATGCTGGGAAAACTGGCTAGCCACATAGAGAACAATGAAACTGGACCTCTACCTATCACCACATACAAAATATAACTCAAGATGGGTCAAGTATATAAATGTGAAATGTCAAACTAAGAATTATAGAAGAAAACTTAGGGAACACCGGCCTGGACATCAGAGTAGGCAAGGAAGTCATGTCAAGTCCTCAAAAGCAAAGGTAGCAAAATCTAAAATAGACCATCTAAAATTTATCAAACTAAAAAGTATTTGCACAGCAAAAGGAATCAAGAGAGTAAAGAGAAAACCAATGGACTGGTAAAAAATATTTACAAGCTATACATATAGCAAAGGCCTAACATCTAAGATCTACCAGGAACTCTAATTAAGAGGAGAAAAAAAAAACACCCCATTAAAAAGTGGGCAAAGGAATAGACACTTCTCAAAAGAAAACATAGAAGCAGCCAACAAACAAGAAAAAGTGCTCAGCCATACTAATCATCAGAGAAATGCAAATCAAAACTACAATGAGATACCACCTAACACTGGTAAGGATGGTCATCATTAATAAGTCAAAAATCAACCTAGATGCAAAAATCCTCAACAAGATTCTAGCAGATCGGATTCAAAACACATCTCAAAAATCATCCACCATGACCAAGCAGGCTTCATCCCCAGGATGCAGAATTAGTTCAACATTCACAAGACCATAAATGTAATTAAATACATCAACAGCTGTAAAAGCAAGAATCACATGGTTATATCATTAGATGCAGAAGAAGCTTTTGATAAAATCCAGCATCCACCCCCACATGATAAAAACCCTCAAACACCTAGGTATAGAGAGAAGATACCTCAAAATACTAAGGGTCTTTTATGATAAACCTACAGCTGACATATTGCTAAATGTTAAGAAACTGGAAACACTTACCCTGAAAACTGGAACAAGGCTGCCCTCTCACGCTCTTCTTGTTCAACATTGTGTAGGAAGTCCCAGCTAGGGCAATTAGACAAGGGAAGGAAATCAGGGGTATCCAAATAGGAAAAGAGGAAGTCAAGTTATCCCTTTTTGCTGATGATATGATCCTATACCTCGAAAATCCAAGAAAATCTGCCAAAACCTGCTTGCACTGATAAAGAACTTGGGCAAATTCTCAGGGTACAAAATAAATGTGCAAAAGAAAGTTGCATTCTTATTCACCAACAACAAGCAGGCAGAGATCCAAATAAAAAACACCATCCCATTCACAATAGCCACACAAAAAAATGAAATACCTCGGCATCTTCCTAACCAGAGAGGTAAAAGACCTTTACAATGAGAACTACAAAACACTGCTCAAAGAAACCCAAGAAGACACAAACAAATGGAAAAATATTTCATGCTCATGGATAGGAAGAATCAACATTGTTAAAATGTCCATCCTACCCAAGGCAATCTGTAGATATAATGCAATACCCGTTAAATTACCAACATCATTCTTCTCAGACTTGGAAATGGCAATACAGAATTCATATGGAAACATAAACAACCACGAATAGTCAAAACAATCCTTAGCAAAAGAAACAAAGCAGGAGGTATCATACTTCCAGACTTCAAACTTTACTATAAGACTACAGTAATAAAAACAGCCTGGTATTGGTATAAGAACGGGCATATAGACCAATGAAACAGGATACCAATGGAACAGGATAGAGATTCCAGAAGCAAAGCCTCAATTTCCCAACCAACTCATCTTTGACAAAGCCTCCAACAACAACCACTGGGGAGAGGAGAAGCTATTCAGTAAACGGTGCTGGGAAAATTGGCTGATCACATGCAGAAGATTGAAACAGGACCCCTACCTATCACCATATATAAAAATTAACTCTAAATGGATCAAAGACCTAAACGTAATACCTGAAAGTATAAGAATCTTAGAAAACACAGGAGACACCCTTATGGAAATTGGAACTGGCAACCAACTCCTGATCAGAACTCTAAATGCCCATACCATAAGAAATAAGATAGACAAATGGGACTTCATCAAGCTGATGAGCTTCTTCAAAGCAAAAGAAACTGTCAAAAGAGCAAGGAAATAGCCCACAGAATGGGGAAAAATTTGCCAACTGTAAATCTGACAAAGGTCAAACATCTAGGATCTACAAGGAACTCAAACATGCCAAAAGGAAAAAATAAACAGCCCCATTAAAAAGTGGGCAAAAGACATGAATAGACATTTCTCAAAAGAAGGTATATTGACAGCCAACAGACACATGAAAAAGTGCTTAGCCTCATTCATCATCAGAGAAATGCAAATCAAAACCCCACTGAGATACCACCTAACCCCAGTAACAATGACCATCATTAATAAAAACAAACAACAACAGCCGCTGGTGAGGATATAGAGAAAAAGGAACACTTCTACACTGCTGGTGGGAATGCAAACTAGTGCAACCTCTTTGGGAGACAGTGTGGCAATTTCTGAAAGAACTAGAAATTGACCTTCCATATGACCCAGCAAGCCTTTTATTGGGAATATATCTGCAGGAACTCAAATCATTCTACAAAAAGATACCTGCACATGCAAGTTTGTTGCAGCTTAATTCACAATAGCAAAAACTAGGAACCAACCATGCTCCCCATCGAAGCTGGACTCTATTAAAAAAATGTGGTACATATACACAATGAAATATTAGGCAGTCATAAAGAAAGACAAATATATGAACTTCACAGCAGCTTAGATGGATTTAGAGTCTACCATACTCAGTGGTCACAGAAACAAAGAACAGAGTATCATATGTTCTCACTGATAAGTGGACCTTGAACAATTATCATTATACTGTAAGACAGGGATTGGCAGTAGTGGGAAACTGCCATGGGAGGGGTGGTGAGATTGGCAGTCGAGGGAAACTGCTAGGGGAGGGTGGGACACACCTCATCATCAAGGGTACCTGTATAATCAACGTTTGTATGCCTAACCCTGAATTGTACCCCACATCTTTAAAGTTAAAAAAATAAATAAATAAGTCAAAAATCAACAGATGCTGGCACGGCTATAGAGAAAAGGGAATGCTTCTACATTGTAGGTGGTAATATAAGCTGGTCCATCCTTTGCGGAAAGCAGTGTGGCATTTTCTCAAAGAACTAAAAATTGAGTTGCTACGATCCAGCAATCCCTCTTCTGTGAATATATTCAGAGGAACATAAATCACTCTATTAAAAAAAACCCTGCATGTGCATGTTTATTGCAGCATTTTTCACAATAGTAAAAGTAGAGAACATACCCAGATGCCCATCGAAAGTAGACTGGATAAATAAATTGTGGTACATATATATGATGAAATATTATGCAGCCATAAAGAAGAACAAAATCATGGCCTTCCAGCAACATGGATGCAGCTGGAGACCATCATGCTAAGTGAACTATCACAGAAACAAAGAACTGAATACCACACGTTCTCACTCACAAGAGGACCCTGATCACTGGTCACATGAGCGAGCACAAAGGTGGGATCAGCAGATTCTGGTCACTGGTAAGAGAGGGAAGGAGGGAGGGAGGAAAGGGGTATATGGCATCACGCTGGGTATGTGGTCCACTATCGGGGGAGACAGGGCCAGCTAGAAGCCCAAACTTCACCTGGATGAAACCAATTCATGTGGTAAATCTTCACTTGTACCCCACAACTCTATTATCATTTTTTTAAGTATATAAAAATATATACTTAAAGGCAAGCACGTCTGTGTCCTTTCTTTTAAGGTGCCCATGGTCTTTGGGCATATCTCTTTCTTTCTAATAAATTTTGTCTTAAACTATACTTACAATCTACTCTGAAATTCTTTTCTGTATCCAAGTCCAAAGAACCCATGGAGCAACACACCACACCCCACCAGCATCAATCCTATTTTACTCTAGCTCACCATCACTCTTTTTCCTGAATTATTGCAATAGCACCTGTGCTAATCAGGTTAACTGCAATAATCCTGCATAAAAGTATCCCCCCAATCTCAGTGACTTTCAGTGTAAGTTAGTCCTTGCTCATAAATCTACAAGTCTACTGTGGCTTTGCTTTGGTTGAGCTTTGCTGGGTAATCTTAGCTTGACTCTAGGCTGCTGGTCAAGGTCAAGCCTGCTCCAGATCTCTCATTCTGAGGTCAAAGCTAAAGGATCATTGGATAGCTGACGTGTTATTTTGGCAAAAGCACAAGAGGGCTGGAAGAAACTTGCTGTCTCTTAAAACTTTGCTTCTGGACTGGCACATAGTCATTTTTCACTCACATTCCATTGACTAATGCAAATCAAATGAACAAATCCAGTGCTGGTGGGCCAGGGAAATTTATTCCACCCAATGGAGAGGAAGATGGTAGGGTGAATATTTGCTGAGCAATAATCTACCACAGCATCCTAATTGGTCTTTTTGTTATTTCCTTTTTCAATCTGTTCTCAACATAGCATCCAGAGTGTTCCTTTTAATACATGCCAGGATCTTCCTTTGTTAAAAACCTATCAATGACCACTCATTTCACTCAGTGTCTATACAGACTACAAAGCCTTAGTCAATACTGCACCCAGTCACTTCTGACTTTATTTTCTACTACTTTCCTCTCACTCTCTTCATCCCAGCAACATAGGTTCCTTGCTAAGCTAAAACAGGTCACGTAAATTCCTGTCTTAGGCCTTTGCACTTGCAATGCCCTCTATCTGAAACATTATTCCCCCAGATGTCGCTTGCCCTTTTCAGATCCTTGCTCAAATATAACCTTCTTAGTGAGGCCTTCCAAGAGCACACTATTTATAATTTCAAAACCTTCAGTACACCCTTCCTCTCTCCTCTGCATGATTTTTCCCTATAGCATTTATCATACTTATTATTGTCTGTCTCCTCCCACTAAAATGTAAACTCCAAATAAGTAGGTAATTTAAGCATGTTTTATTCACTTTTGTATCTTCTGGAATAGTGCCTTGTACATAATAAGCACTCAGTAAATATTAATTGAATGAATTAACAATAAGCTAACACAAACTAGGCTGCTCTCTCTTCCCCTACCTTCTCCCTCCCTCTCTCCCCCTCTCCCCCCTCCTCCACCTGGTATTTATAATAATGGAGCAGGCCTTGCAAGGTGGCTTTACTATGCAAGAGAGCTAACACAAACTAGGCTGTTCTCGTCCTCTCCCCCCCTTCTTCTCTCCTCCCCCTCCCTCTCCTCCTCCTCTCCTCTCTCCCCCCTCTTCCCTCTCCCCTCTCTCCTCTTCTCTCTCTCTTTTTTTTTTTTTGGTGAGACAGAGTCTCACTCTGTCACTGAGGCTGGACTAGACTGTAGTGGTATGATCATAGCTCACTGTAATCTCAAATTCCTGAACTCAAGCAATCCTCCTACCTCAGCCTCCTGCGTAGTTAGGACTACAATCACACACCACTGAGCCTTGCTAATTTACATTATTTTTTGAAAAGATGGGGTCTTATTATGTTGCCCAGGTTGGTATTGAACTCTACTCTTAAGTGATCCTCCCTTTTTGGCTTCCCAAAGTGCCACCATGCAAGGCCTGCTCCATTATTATAAATATGAGGGGAACCCCAAAACTCTTGAAATTATATCTTGGAGAGCAGGCCCCTTGCAGTACAGGCTTCCCCTGCTAGGTAAGTGTTCTAGGAACCCATCAGTATCAGTGTACCAGCTAGCATTGCCATGAGAGGCTACATTTGGCTTCAGTTAATTTTTTTTTTGCAGATTCCTTCAATGCATTTGCCCATTTCATCATGGCTGATTTATGAGCACACCTGCCCACACCACTCTGAGTGTTCAGCAGCTTTTTCCAAAAGTGGTATGACTCCCATGGCCCCACCCTCCCTGTTCACCTGATCTCAACTCGAACAACATTGTTTTGTTTCCCCGAATGGAAAAAGTTCTCAGAGAGAAACACTTTGCTGATGTGGAAGAGGTGAAACAAAAAGCAGAAGCACTAAAAGACATTAAAATTGATGAGTTCAAAAACTGTTTCGAGCAGTGGAAAAAGTGTCTTGATAGGTACGAAGAATACTTTAAAGGTGACTGAAGTTTAAACATGTATGAATAAATACAGTTTTTATAAATAAATTCTGGGTTTTTTGGGTTCCCCCTCATACATTCTCTCAGCAGGGTGAGTCAGTCATCCCACCGAGACAAGTCTGATTTTCTATCTGGATGGATTTTTTGAGTCCCAGAGACCACATCTAGATTGGTGAAGAAGTTCATGAATCCCAGGAAATAAATTGGGGGAAAAAATCTTAAGAAATTTTTTTTTAATTAGTAAGAAAAAAATATCTTTGAGGAACCTATGCAAATTTTAAATATGTACAAACAGGAATTACACAATCTAGGAACCTCTAGAAAGGGTACATCATATGTGTGTGTATATATACATATGTGTGTGTGTGTATATATATATATATATGAAACACATGTATGACAAATATAGAGCATGTGTATATCATATATATGTCAAATACATGTCTCCCATACATGTATGATATATATGAGATATATGCATATGTAGACATATATGTGGGGCATATATATGGAATGCATATGTGAGACATATATATATTTATGGAAGACGGTGGAGATTCATATTAAAAATGAAGAAAAGTCTGTCCCATGGACTCCAAGGGAAGTCTATGAAAAGTAAACTATGAGATCCAATGAAATAAGGTATGTGAAAGTGTTCTGTGAAATTTAAAGGAAATTAAGTTTAAAAAGAAATATAAAAATAATAATAAAAACAGTATTGCTAAAAGTTAGTCAGAGCAACTAGTCAGACAGCTGAGTTTATCACAGGACCTGTGCTTCCAGAACAATAGAAGCACTGTTGCCACTGAGAGGACACACAGCCTTAGTTAGCCTCCCTGCAGTCGAGGGTGCTGGTGGAGATGAGACATAGAGTATGGGAGGGAATAGAAGGCAACTAAGCAACGAAATTCATCAGGATGGGAAAGGTCTGGTCTCTAAGTATATGCTACGTCTCTAAGCCAAGGGTTCTCCAATTTTAGGGAAAAAGGAATCACCTGGTTCTTTTTACCAACCTAGATTCCCTCCCCACCTCCAGAGATTCCAGTTGTGTAAGTATGGGCTGGAGTCCAGGGATCTGCTTTTCATAAACACCACAGGCAGTTTTAAGAATACGTGGTTGGAGAATCAAGCTTCAGAAAGCGATGCTCCAGACTCAAGCTGCTATCGTTGATGGTCCTATTTCCTAGCTTCATGTTAGGCGCTTTCTTAATAATGGCCAGAAGGTGGCAAACTCCAAAAATACATATTCAATTATACTCATAGAAATTAAAGTTCTATTATCCAACATACATATCTTTACTTCACAATAGAGATGGCATAAACATCAGTTTGAAAAAAGGAAAAAGGCAGCCCACACCACAACCACAATCACCACTCTGATACCACAAGATACATATTTTAAGAAATCTTTTCATTATGAAATCATAGCATGTAAAAGCATAGCTTGCAGGTTATTCTGGAATTTTCTTCAGTCTTGTTGTTTGGTTGCTTGTTTACTTGCTTTCTAAATATCTGTAGGTTACTGAGCTTTCCCTTTGAGAATTATAGTGATAGGGACCTCTCTTAAATCTCGAGGTATTTTAAGTGTCCATGTGATGTAATCTTTATTATGCTTCTCCCCTCTTATCAAATCAGACTCTGAGTTCAACATTGTGAAGAAGTGATTGCTCATCACCTGAGAACCACCTGGTCTTAAGTGAAAGGAAGAAAAAGGCTGAAGACCAAAGAGGCAGCAATCGGAGAAGACTAAGATGAGAGCTTCCCAAATTGCTCTCTTCTTCCTCGTTGTCCTGTGAGGTGAAAATGGGTTCTGTACACTCTGAAGAACAAGTCACATCTAGGGAGCTGTTATTTGTTACTCGTTATATTGTAATTCTCTGTTGTTATCCTTGAACCTTTGGTACACGCTTGTTAGTAGCTCTATATGGTCTCAACTGAACTGTGGAAAATTCAGGAAGGATTATATGCCCAAACTAGGCCTGGATGCTAATAACAGAGATATTGATATCTTCACTAGTGCCAGGGTGGAGGTGGCAACAGTGATTAGTGAAATCCTCAAGGAGCAGAGGACAGAAGTCCTGAGTTGAGGAAGATCCAGTTGTCCCTTCCTGCCAGCTTTCAAAGTGTTAGTGAATAAGGACGCTCTTAGGTTTCCTTTTAAGGGGCAACACAGTTCTGGATCTATACAAAATTTCTTATCTGTTGGTACAAAGTCTGCATTTTTAGCACCCTCTGTGTTTTCCACAGGATTGTATTTTTTAACAATTCTTTCAAAAAAAATCAAAGCATTTCCCTAATCACTCAAAACTATAGCCAAGATACTTGAAAAATACTTAAAAGTACTTGAAAACAAAGCCTGAATTTCATGAATCATGGCCTGAATTCTATCCTGTACTCACTAGTAGGAATGCGGCTAGAGAATAATAGGCATTCAGGTTGGGCGTGGTGGTTCACTCCTGTAATCCTAGCATTTTGGGAGGTTGAGGGAGGAGAATTGTTTGAGCCCAGGAGTTCTAGACCACTCTGGGAAACATAGCGAGAACTTGTCTCTGCAAAAAATCAAAAAAATTAGCCAGGCATGGTGGTGCATGTCTGTAATTCCAGCTACTCATGAGGTTGAAGGCTGAGGCAGGAAGATCCCTTGAGCTCAGGAGTTCAAGGCTGTGGTGAGTCGTTATCATGCCATTACACTTCAGCCTGGATGACAGAGTGAGACTCCAACTCAAAAAAATAATAATAATATTCATAGTATTCATATTGTTCTTCCTATTTACAAAGCAGCAAAGCAGCATAGCAAAAGAACTATATGTGATTTTTCATGAATCAAGAGCTCAAAATTAAATCCAAAAATTTTTAAAAAATTAAAACCAGTGATGAAAACATGTTGTACCAGGAAGGTAATTCCTCATAAAAGATGACAGCCTATAATTTAATGGGCTCAGAATTACCCTAATCTTTTAATATCTAAATATTCCTCACTATTAAAAGTCATTATATGAAAGTATATATATAAACCAGGTAAAGTGATTCACAAAGGCACCAAGAGAATTTTGAACTCCTACCAGCTTCTTTAAGTCTGCAATATTATTCAGAAAAGGAACCGGGCGGAAGTCTACATATTATTTTCTGAACTTGATTGTTAAGACTAAACTGGTTATACATGTCTAGCTTCTCTAACTGGTCAGACACTCAAATAAAGACTATGAAATATACTATTTATTTATGCATATCTGCAAATGACTGTAACAATTGTTATATAACAATTATTTGTTGAACACATCATATAAACATTCAAAATTCCCTACTAAAACAGTCCCAAACATTTACTTTCTTGTGCCTAAGTTGCTGTCTTAGATTGTAGTTTATGCTATATGACATCAACTCTTTGAAGCCACCAAGATAGCCTCAAGTTCTGTGCTCTGATATACTAAATTAGTTGTTATTTAGTTTTGAAATTCTGGACATTGGCAGTCCTCTAGCAGAAAAGCCACAGGTTTCTGTATGTCCTCTAATATAGCACGTCTCAAATTTCATTGTGTATATGAATCACCTGAAATCTTAGTAAGAATGGTGGGTCTTGAGATCTTGCAGTTCTAACAAGTTCTCCTAGATGATGCCAACATATCTAATCCATGAACCACATTTTCAATACACAAAATAAAAGATCTGAAGTGTCTCAGTAGATACTATGATCTTAGTAAAATTGCTCTCCTGGTAGAGAGCACGAGTACCCATTGCATATAGCACTGGACACATTTAACCAAAACAGAAGTCATCAAAAATCTCCTTGTAAAGACATATACATATATAGTTTGCACTAAATACTAAAAATAAACAAGACAATATTTATTTTGCTGTTTTAGAAATATTTAATCTTTTACTGAAGTAGGAAAAAAACTGTACCAGAGAGGAGGTACCAGAATGAAGGGAAATGATTAGAATAACTGGAAAAATAATAATTGAAATGATGAATTAGAATATAAAATTAAAGACAAAACTGTAAGCTTGAAAAAATGTGAGATAGTAGACTTATACAGGAGCAGGGATAGAAAATAAGTACCAAAATAGAGGCAGAACAGGCAGAAAAGTTTTGGGGAAGAGTCTTTGGGATGGGAAGAGAAGTATTCTTAGACCACATTTCAAAAGGCACCAAGGAAACAAATCAATGATGATGGGAATCATTTGGGCTCTGTTCTTTCCCTATTTCTACCTCAGCTCAGTTCCAACAAACTAAAGAATA
Organism: Tarsius wallacei; assembly: GCA_963574415.1. Classification (NCBI taxonomy): domain Eukaryota; kingdom Metazoa; phylum Chordata; class Mammalia; order Primates; family Tarsiidae; genus Tarsius; species Tarsius wallacei. The sequence goes on along the minus strand of CAUYQG010077400.1, from coordinate 13,754 downwards.
TCTATTTTGTTTTTGATGTATGACCACAATTGTTAACACTGGCTAAATTTTAATACAACCTCTAGTCTACTCTGAAAAAAAAAAACAACCCCTCATTCTACTGGCTATTAGTCCTCCCCACTGTGAAAAAATCTTTTCTGGTGTGTCATTCCAATTCCTTACAGTGATTTCTTAATTTGAGAAGAACACTGAGTTTTCTTCCCAAAACAAAGCCCATATAAGGTATTGCAAAGAAAAGGACAAGATTTGAATGCATCTTATTTTAAGTATCTATTATGAAGAAAGTCATTACAAACCAGCCTTTACAAAACAGCTTATGTTGAAAATTGGGATATCGTGAAACTTAAAGAATAACTTTTATTTGTTCTACACAAAATAGCCTATCACCTAATTTAAACAATTCAAGAGCAAGGGGTAAGCTAACACCATAATACCAATATATAACTTTCCAAATCCAGGGAAGAGATGAAGTGGTGTCTTTTCACTATCCTCTGTCTCTGAGAGTAAGACAAGAAATAACAGAAAAAGAGGTATAGGAGGCACAGCATGACTCCTTCTTGGAAAGTTTTAAGGCTCCCCTGCTTCAGGAGAACTAGCTAATTATTGGGATTGAGCACTAGAGATATGACGATGCCACGCCCAGAGGAAGGACTCTTGATCAGTGCCCATTGCAGAAAAGAGCACTGAAGTGTTTTCAGCAGCCCAGCTGAAAGCACCTTTCCCGGAAACACAGACAATACAAACATGAACTTAAAAGGGCTCTAGCATTTGTTATTCTTTCCATTTTGGATACCTCACACAGTGTCTGGTGAATAGTGGGTACCTAATCAATGAATAACTCATGACTTTACAAGGCCTATAATTACAATAGATACAAGAAAATTAAAATGTTGGGTTTCAAATCCCTGAGACTTCTTTGAAACTGAAAGTAAAGGAAAATATTATTTATTGCAGTTGTATTTAATAAGAATAACTAGAGGGTCTATGCACACATTTATTCTATCTTTTCCATTTTATACTCATATGTTTATATCTAGCAAATATTTTAAATGGTTAGGTAGGCATACTCTGTATGTTTTATATGCATAGAAAAATATATCTATAACACTGGTTATTTTATGAGGTTGAGAAAATGATACTCTGGAAGATTTGGGGAAGGCTTTCACATGTTACATAATCCATATCTTTTGAATTTTTATGCATAAATGATGTTTTATTAGAAGATCCCCATTCCTCTTCCCCATGCTTACCTAAAAGAAAAATATTAATATTTTGTGCATCTCTCCCTCCCTCACAGGTTCTTCTTCCGAAATTATCGGATAAGTGAATTAGGACAAGAAATGGAGCCAGTTCACAGGTCCTTTCTCAATCTTTTCAGAGTCAGTCTGTCATCTAGAAACATACTTCTTTATTGTCTTTAGTGTCTGTGACACCCCCCTTAATGCTCCCATGCCCAACCCCCACAAACACAGATAAATTAAACCACACAGGAGAGCAAAGACTTTGTTTTGTCCACTGTTGTGTCTCCAGCATCCTGGACAACACCCAGCACACAATGAATATTTTCTGAATAAATTAATAAATCCCTTCACTCTACTATGTGGTGAGAGGCCTACCACCTCCAGAGAGGCTGGCAGTAGTCCATCTGTGTCCATGACTAAGACAGTTGATCTAATCCAGAGATAAAGTCTGACAGTCACTGTGGCTGCTCTCAGGCCATGTACTGCAACCAAGTGTTGGTCAGCACTATTGCTGACAACTGAGTTTAGCCCTCACTTTGCTCCGAGTTCAAGAGAAGACGAAACATACTATTTATTGGGTATCCTAAAACCCCAGCACTTTTATCATTTAGCACATTTCATTTTAAGTGAACTTATTTTATGAGGAGGCTATATTAATTTTTAAAGCCATGCTAACTAAATAATGTGCTTCTGCGACTATCCAACATGAGCAAATATATTCATTAATATATAAAAAAGAGACAATGAGGCATGAGAGCACTGCAAGCTTCTCACTTCTTGTTATGGTCTGAGAGTTTGTGTCCGCCTCCCCAGAATGTTTATGTTGAAACTTAACCCCCAATGTCACAGTATTAGGAGTGGGACCTATGGGAGATGATTAGCAGTCCTCAAAAATAAAGGTAGTACTGTTATAAAAGAATCCCAAAGAGCTGCCTTGCTTCTTCCACCATGTGAGGACATGGCAAAAATATAGCCATCCATGGTAAATCTTCTGGTGTCTTGATCTCAGACTTTCCAGCCTCCAGAACTTTGAGAAATAAATTTCTGTTGTTTTTAAGCTACTTGGTCAATGGTATTTTGTTATAGAAGCCTGAATTAACAAAGCTCTTAACAGGAAGAGTGTCCTAAAAGACCACCCAACATGAGTTCTGACTTTTAACTCCTTTCTTCTCAGAGTATCTGTGGTTCAATAAAAAGTCCCTGCCTCTAAAAGGCAGATGTGAGAGGGTACTGTGTTTAGTAGAAAGTAACACTGAGCTCCCCCTAAAAGATAAATATACTTCTGTTTTTTCTTTGTTTAACAAAGACAGTAGTCATTCAGCATATTTCAGAGGATGAGAGACCTCCACATGCCTCCTTATGAAGCTACCTTCCCAATCCTTGCTGCAATTCCCATGCGTCTGCCCACTGGAGAATGAGGTAAATACACAGTTCAGCTCCTCTAAGCATTTTACAAACACTTCTTAGATAGAGTTGTAGAATCCTGGGGTTAGCTTTAATAACCAAAAGGCCAGGCTCAGTGGCTCAGCCTGTAATCCCAGCGCTTTGGGAGGCCGAGGTGAGTGGATTGCCTGAGCCCACAGGTTCGAGACCTGCCTGGGCAACTTGGCGAGACCTCATTTCTACAATAAATGAAAAAAATCAGCCAGGCGTGGTAGCACGTGCCTGTAGTTCCGGCTACTTGGAAGGCTGAGGCGGAAAGATCACCAGAGCCCAGCAGGTCGAGGTTGCGGTGGCCGGGAGCGTGCCACTGCACTCCAGTCTGGGCGACGGAGTGAGACTCCAACTCAAAAAAAAAAAAAAATTAAATTAAAAATAAATAAATAAGCCGGGCTCAGTGGCTCAGCCTGAAATCCCACGCCTTGGGAGGCTGAGGTGAGTAGATTGCCTGAGCCAGCGGGTTCGAGACCCGCCTGGGCAACTTGGCAGGACCTCATCTCTACAATAAATCAAAAAATTAGCCGGGCGTGGTAGCGCACGCCTGTAGTTCCAGCTATCTGGAAGGCTGAGGCGGAAGGATCTCCGGAGCCCAGCAGGTTGAGGCTGTGGTGACCGGGAGCGGCCACTGCACTCCAGTCTGGGCGATGGAGTGAGACTTCAACTCAAAAAAAATAAATTAAATAAATAAATAAATACCCAAAAAATAAAAAAATAAAAATAAAGTTAATAACCAGTTCTATAGTGTACCTTGCAAAGGCCCACCCACTAAGTGACCACATAACGACATGCTTATTCATTCAAGCACCTGCTAACCTCAAGGATTGCTCCTTGACTTAAAAAGAAAGAGAGGAGCATCTCTGTGAGGAAATTATTGGCACTATTTTTCCTTCTACTTAGAGCTCAAAGGCAGCATGGCCATATATCACAAACAAAATTCAAACCAAAATAACAAATAAAAAATTATCACTGTTAAGATGAGGAAATAGATGTGTTGAGGTGGGGTAAGAACACTAGATAACCTTCTTCCTTTTCTCTGACGGTTCAAAACATTGCTATCTACTTGCCAGATTCTGTCTGAGAAGTTAGACTCACATCCTTCCCAAATCTTAACATCTAAAATACATTTTCCAGCAATACATTAACTAACAACAAAATGACTCTACAGTCAAGGAAGTTGGAAGTGGTACACAATTTATTCTAAATGGGATATTAGCTGAATATCAAAATCAATGGTTCAAAGGCCCAGAATTTTATCAATTAGATTTATCTGTAATTTAAGACAGTCATTAGCTTCCTAAATTCTTAAATTTCAAACTTATTAGATTGTTGCAAAAGTAATTGCAGTTTCAGACCATGAATTTTAAATCCGTATAACTAGGCTCCAACACATCTTTATCAAACAAAATAGGAACCATTACAATCAACACATTTTTGCCAATGAGAAATAAGTTTGTTTATTCCTGTAGCATAAAAATTCATGCTTCGAGGTTCAACTACTTCTTGGAAAGCATTTTCTGCATCCTGCTGGTTGTGGAAGCATTTTCCCTACAAAAAGTTGTCGACATGCTTGAAGAAGTGGTAGTCAGTTGACGAGAGGTAAGGTGAATATTGTGGATGAGGCAAAACTTTGTAGCCTAATTTGTTCAACTTTTGAAGTGTTGGTTGTGTGAAATGCAGTTGGGTGTTGTTGTGGAGAAGAATTGGGCCCTTTCTGTTGACAAATGCTGCCAAAGTTGCAGTTTTCAGTGCATCTCATTGATCTGCTGAGCGTACTTCTCAGATGTAGTGGTTTTGCCAGGATTCAGAAAGCTGTAGTGGATCAGATTCGCAGCAGACCACCAAATAGTGACCATGACCTTTTTTTGCTTTGGCTTCAGGAAGAGCTTTGGATCTTCTCAGTCCAACTGCTGAACTGGTTATTGCCGGTTGTTATATAAAATCCACTTTTGGTTGCATGTCACAATCCAATGGAGAAATGGTTCATTGTTATTGCGTAGAATAAGAGAATATGATACTTCAAAACAATTATTTTAAAAAAATTTTAGTCCGCTCATGAGGCACCCACTTATTGAGCTTTTTCACCTTTGCAATTTGCTTCAAATATCAAACAACCACAGAATGGTCAATGTTGAGTTCTTTGGCAACATCTTTTGTAGTTTTAAGAGGATTGGCTTCAATGATTGCTCTCAACTGGTTGTTGTCAACTTCCAATGACCAGCCACTATACTCTTCATCTTCAAGACTCTCATCTCCTTTGCAAAACTTCTTGAACCACCATTGCACTGTACATTCATTAGCAGTTCCAGAGCTAAATGTGTTGTTGATGTTGCAGATGCCTCTGCTGCTTTATGGCCCATTTTGAACTTGAATAAGAAAATCACACAAATTTACTTTTTGTCTAACATCATTTCCATAGTCTAAAATAAATATAAAATAAACAGCAAGCAGTAAGTCATTAGCAAAAAAAAAAAAGTGAAAACGTACATTAAAATTATGTATAACATAACCACATTTATTAAGAATGTATTCCAATATCAAATGGTAAATTTCAATTTGCAAAAACCACAATTACATTTATACCAACCTAATATAAATCCAATACAGCCTGGTTATATATTTCAATCACCAGGTAGGTCAAAACATGTTTTAAGAGACTAATAAAATGCCTAAGTTGCCTTCTGGAACAGAGAGAGGAAATAGAGCAAGAAAAAAATAAAAACATACAAGATAAAAACAAACAATAACAAAACTGATACCCTAGTTACCTGATAAGTTTTTAGACAACAGGTATCCCTCCATGATTGTAAAATTTCTTTCTTGACCTGATTCCCTTTATATATAATAATTTATATGGTACCCCTACTGTCAAGGTTTGAGCGAGTCATCAGTTTGTTTTGTATCTGTGGAACAACCCTGTTCCTTCCACATATTCCTCTCCTGAAATTCAGAGTAGAACAAGTCATGAAGCTTATATTCCCTCAGAGACAAGACTATGCCAACATAGGTCAACTTCCTGAGTAGATGTGGGTCTCTAGTACTTCAACGTTTTGGTAACTTATTGTAAAGACAGACTTTTAATATCGTTGTTTGTCTGTTTTGAGGAGACACCTCAATTACTATAAAATTGCCTTTGTTTTCAAACTCAAACAGTGGCATATAGTAGCTAAGAGTCTTAACTGCTAGGTAGAACAGAAATCTGGAAAGTTCTCACTTACTAGCCCATGTGACACGGGAAAAGTAACACTATCTGAGCATTAATTACTAAGGCACCATTCAAAGTGCTTTACTTGAATTAACTCATTTACTCCTCAAAAAGATCCTATGAAATGAGATCCTATAAATGAGGTAACTAAGATAGGGACAATAAGTAATATACTCAAGATCACAGAGCTGGCAAAATAAAGATCTGGTATTAAACTCAAGTAACCCTATTGCTGGATCCTGTATTTTTAACCACTTCATTGGTAGTTTTTAAAATTTATAACCATAATCCACTGTAAAAAGCATTTTTTACTATGACTCCTAATAAGAAATATGTTCTATAACACCACCCGGTACACACACATATATTTTGCACATACATACAATATACATAATATGATAATTGAAATTAAAATTTGATGCAACCATACCTATTCTTACTTCATGCAATGTGCTGATAATTTCTATTCTATCATTTAAAAACTGCTAGTAACTCCCCACAAAACTGATTGCAAATTCCACTAAGAGTCATGATCTTAAGTTTGAAAAACAAAAACTACATTTCTTTTTAGTTCATAGAAATTTTGGGAAGCTTAAATAAGATAATATACAAAACATTCAGCACAACTCCTGGCACATACTGTGTGCTCAGTACATGGTAGCTATTACTATTGATCTTTCTGAAAACTAGATGTAATTATGAAAGGGAGGGACACTGCAGGAAAAACCCTGGCTGACTATAGATGGATTTATTGAATTATTGGGGGGGAAAGTGCCAGTTACAATCTGTCCTTGCTAGTGAGATGGAGGATTTCTCTAGTATCTTTAACTTGTACTGCAATGGAAATCTACATTCAGAAAGAAAGCTGACTCGTTGTTAACTTCTCTCCATTAAAAAATAGCAAATTATAAGGGCTGTTGTGCCTTCCTACTGGAAACCTCAGTAATTCTAATTTATTGATGTATATTTACATCCAGCATTCACACTGGGTATGATGATCTATAAAACTGGTCCTTAAAAGGAGTCCTTCTAGGGAGAAGTATTCATTTCTCATTGATGCTTTTTCAAATTACCACAAACTTATCATCTTTTAGTTCTAGAGGTCAGAAATCTGAACTGAATCTCACTGGGCTAAAATCAAGGCGTCAGCAAGGCTGAGTTTCTTTCCAGAAGTTCCACAGGAGAACCGATTTCCTTATCTTTCCAACTTCCTGCTAGAAGTCACCTGTATTCCTTGGCTCATAGTCCTTTCTTCCATCTTCAAAGCCAGCAACAGAGGGCTGAACTTTTTTCACATCAAATCACTCTACTACTCTAACACTGACTTTGTTGTCACAGCTCCTTTCATGATTCCTCTACCTCTCTCTTCCATCTGTGAAGGACCTTTATGATTACATTGGGTCCACTTGAATAATCCAGGGTAATCTCTCCATTTTAAGATAAACCACGTGGCAGCCTTAATTTCAAGTGCCAGCCTTCATTTCATGTGCCATCTTCATTCCCCTTTGCTGTGTAACATAACATATGCACAGGTTTCCAGGGTTAGGACGTGAATATCTTTGAGGGGACATTATTATGCCCACCATACCAGTAGCCACCATCCCCCAATTTGTGACAATCAAATATATCTCCAGATATTGTCAAATGTCCCCTGGGAAGAAAATGGTATCAGCCTTGGTTGAGAGCCACTGATTTAGAGATTCCTAAGCATTGTAAGGACTTGCTTTCCATATTTATGCTTTTTAGTGAATTCATAAGAATTACACAGAGGCTCAGTGACTCAGCCTGTAATCCCAGCACTTTGGGAGGCCGAGGCAAGTAGATTGCCTGAGTCCACGGGTTTGAGACCCGCCTGGACAACTTGCAAGACCTTGTCTCTACAATAAATCAGAAATTAGCCAGCCGTGGTAGTGCGTGCCTATAGTTCCGGCTACCTGGAAGGCTGAGGCGCAAGGATAACCGGAGCCCAGCAAGTTGATGCTGGGGTGGCCATGAGTATGCCACTGCACTGCAGCCTGGGTGACAGAGTGAGAGTTCAACTCAAAATAATAATAATAATAATGACACAGAATCTGGGTTGGGGGGAAGCATGTGTCTGGCAACTAGTATCGACTTCTAGAAACTTCACAACACCCCCGTGAGTTCAGTCCCACCAAATGAGCAAGTGACTTAACCAGTCTGAGCCTCCATGCTCTTGTCTGCACCAAGGGGAAAATAGGAACTATGTACTTCTAGGGTTGTAGAGAAGATGAAAGGAGAAATATATGGAAAAGTCTCTCCCACAGTGCCTGGAGAACAGAGATGCTGAAGTATCAGACACTGGGGAAAATTGACTTGAACAGAGAATTAGTGTTAACCATCAAATCCTGGGTTCCTCCAAGTCAGAGCCCAACAGGAGGGTTATTTTGGGAAGTGATCCCGGGGAGTGGGAGCAGGGACTGGGGTGGGGTGAAACAGGGAAGGAGCGAAAGCCGATGCAAAGGTATATTACTGAGCTGGGTGCCACTAGGAACCCCTGGTCTCAGTCTCACCTGGGCAGCCTCAGGGAGACCACGTAGAATGCACCTCAAATGTTTTATGTTTTTTGTAGAGATGAGATCTCTGTGTTTCTCAGGCTGATCTTGAACTCCTCCTGCTTCAGCCTCCCAAAGTGCTGGGATTACTGGTGTGAGCTGCCATGCCCAGCCATATTTTATTTTTAATTTTATTTTAGATCCAAGAGGTACATGTGGATGTTGGTTACATGGGTATATTGCATGATGGTGTGGCTTGGGCTTTTATTGAGCCTGACACCCAGGTGGTAAGCATGGTACCCTATGGGTAGTTGTTCAACCATTTTTCCCCTCCCTCCCTTCTCCTATGGAGTCTGCAGTATCTGGGAGTGCTTAGCTCCCACTTATAAGTGAGACAATTCAGTTTTCTATTTCTGTGTCGATTCACCTAGAACAATGACCTCCAGGTGTACCCACATTACTGCAAGTGACATTTTTTTATGTCTGTATAGTATCTCATGGTGCATATATACCACATTTTCTTTAGCCAATTCACCACTGATAGGTACCTAGGTTGGGCCCATGTTTTTGCTATGGTGAACAGTGCTAAGGTAAATATATGAGTGCAGGTGTCTTTTTGGTAGAACGATTTATGCTTCTTTGGGTATATACCCAGTAGTGGGATTGCTGGGTTGAATGTGAAATCTATTTTTAGTTCCTTGAGAAATCCCCAAACTGCTTTCCACAGGGCCTGAGCTAGCTTACATTCCCACCCATAGTGTAAGGTTGTTCCACAGGGTCCTTAAATGGGAAAGAGAGAGGCAGCAGAAAAGAATCAGAGGACTGGGTGCTGGGTGTTTCTAGGGATATAATGTCCGTGGACTCCCATCATCACTCTCCCCCTCTGTGTCAATCTTCCAGCAGCAAGCAGGCCCAATTTCATGTGCCAATCAATTAAGAAAAAAAAAAAAATCCACTTTTTCCCAAAAGCTCTCCGGCGGGCTGCACATCAGGGGATGCTTATTCACCTGTCACCAAGAGAAAGGAGGATTCCGTGCTTTCTGGGGGTACAGCAGCAGCTGATTGAGTGCACAAAGAATAGAGTCTGAGCAGGATTAGACACGCCTCCTAGCCTGTGGGAACACACCGTCTGGGCCTAGGTACTGAGTGTCACATTGCATATGTGACACACAGCATGTGACATGGGTCTGCACATAAGAAATTGGTACACGATAAGATGAGAGCATGGAGAGACAAGTGATTCCCAGATGTGTGGAAAGGGGAGCCCAGGAAGGCTTCACAGAGGTGGTGAGGTTGGAGGTCAGTCTTGGAGGACACATTCAAAATACCCAGGGCAAAAGAAAAGTAGGGACAGTATGGGCAAAGGGAACAGCACAAGCAGAATGCTGATTTTCAAATCCCCCAGACAATGGGATGGAGAGGTTAAGAGCCATTTCCCTGTGTGGAAAAAGGGAACAGTGATATTACCCGTCCCTTATCCACCTGCCTATGAGAAGTGCATAAGAGAACCCATGTAGAGTCTAGCACATACTAAGGGCTCCATCAATGTTATTGCAGTAGAAATAGTATTAACAGTCCCTCTTTAACAGGCCATGCAGGGTGGCCCGCTGGTCTTAGGTTTTACACTCGTATGTCTGCATTGGCAGGGACTTCCCCAGGCAGAGAAATGAATTAGAGACTGTCTTATTCCACTCAGTCTGCTATAACAAAATACCATAGCTGGGTAGATTATGAATCACAGAAATGTATTTCTCATGGTTCTTGAGGCTGGGAAGTCCAAGATCAACATGACAACAGATTCACCTTGTCTGCCGAAGGCCTGCTTCCTGGTTCGTGGATGGCAGATTCTGGCTCTGTCCTCGTGTGGCAGAAAGCCAAGGGATTTCTCGGGGGTTTCTTTTATAAGGCCACTAATCCCATTCATGAAGGCTCTGCCCACACGAGTTGGTATCTCACTACCTCACTCAGGCTGGATTGCAGTGGCACAGTCATGGCTTACTGCAGCCTTGACCTCCTGGGCCCAGGTGATCCAGCCTCCTGATTAGCTGGGACTACAGGTGTGCACCACCATACCTGGCTAATTTTTTTTTATTTTTTGTAGAGATGAGGTCTTCCCAGATCAGTTCAAGCTGATCTTGAGCTCCTGGCTTCAAGCAGTCCTCCTACCCTGGCCTCCCAAAGTGCTGGGAATACAGGTGTGAGCCACCATGTCCAGCACCTTGGAGTTTAGGATTTCAACATATGAATTTTGGGGGGACATAAACACTCAGATTATGGCAGACATCCCTCACCCTTTGTGAGTTTTTACCATCCTTTCAGCTCTTGGTTCTCACCAGTATATCTATGCTGATCTGGACCTGATCCCACTAAAGAAACACAGCCAATAAATTTGTACTAAAGTGTTAATGACTGACATCATATCAAGGATTCATCTCTTCTTCCTTTTGAATTTAAATAAAATTTTATTTCTTTGTATTAAGAGGTTCCTCATTCGGTTTGATGCTAGAAATTCCCCATGAATGCCAGAGACATTTAGGGCCAAAAAGTCTTCCTCAGGACCTCCCAAGCCAGTCTGGTTGGTGGTCCAGGAGACAGGAAGACCTGGCTTTCATCCCAATCAACAATCTCTTTGATTTTGACAATGCCACTGCCTTTCTCAGCCCTCTATCCTAATCTAAAACCCTCATTCTGAGGGTGAGAATATACAGTTTTTCTCAAGGTGTGCTGTGCTTACCATTGAAAGTATCATGAAGCAGAAAAAGTACAACAAAGGAAAAATGTCGTATTAAAAAGGTTACCTTCTGTTTGTGTCTAATAATACTGGTTTTCAATTTCATGGTATGTTAGTGTGCTGGGGCCACCGCAACAAAGTGTATCACAGATGGGATCTTAAACAGCAGATTTCTCACAATTCTGGAGAAGTCTGACACCACAGCGTTGGTTAGGGCAAGTCTTCTGAGGCCCTACTCCTTGACTTATGGATGATCATCTTCAATTTCACAAGACATTCTCCTTCTGTGTGTGTCTGTGTCCAAATCTTTTCCTCCTAGAAGGGCACTAGTCCTGTAGAATTAGGGTCCACCCCAATGACTTCATTGAACTTAATTTCCTCTTTAAAGATCCGACCTCCAAATACAGCCACCTCCTGAAATACTAGGGTCTAGATCTTCAAAATATGAATTTCGAGGGGACATACATCAACAGTGACACACGGTATTGATATATAGCTAAAAATTTATTGAAAAAATAAAATACAGATGGTAAGTCAATTTAATGGAGCGACATCTTAAGTAAATAATAATATGTTGGTAAATTATGAATATGCAGCAAAATTATGAAAGTCATAGACAAATGGGACAGTTTCTCCTATCTACTGGTGTGTAACAGGCAACCCAAAATTTGGTGGCTTAAAACAACCATTTTATTTTGCTCATGGGACAGCAATTCAGGAAGGGCTTAGCTGTTTCTCTTGGATTCACTTGGGGTCCACTGGGGCAGTAGGATCCACTTCCAAGATGTCTCCTTCACTCACATGTCTGGAGCCTCAGTGCTCCTTGGCCTTCTTTATTCGTGCACTGCCTTATTTTCCAGGGCCTCTCCATGCAGCTTGGGCTTCCTCACAGCATGGTGGCATCAGGGTTGCAGGATTTCTCACAAGGCAGCTGACTTGCAGAAAGTCTTCAGGAACCCCAGAAGGGAATGTTCAAGGCCTCTATGACCAAGCCTTGGCCGTTCCACGATGCCACTTCGGCCACATTCTACTGGTCAGATTAGTCACTAAGGCCAGTACAGATTCAAGGGGAGGAAAATTAGATTCCAGCTCTCAGTGGGAGGACTAGCCATCTTTAAGCTACTGCTTTAGAGCTCTCTGAAATCCCCTCTAGAGGTGGTGTGTTTTATCCTGTATCTCTGTGCTCTATGAATCCTGCCATTATTCAAATTCAGCCTTCTACACTGATTCCTCCAGTGTAGTCCCAATATTTAGGCACAACCCCCCCCCCCCAGTGGGTGGAGTTTAAGGCTCAAACCTCCAGCCAGGCTCTGAAGAGAACCGCCTGGGGTTTCCTGCCTCTCCCCCATTGACCAGAATCTTCCAAGTCTTTGGTGAACACAGCAGGGAGTTGGCACTGCCTCCTGTTAGCAGTCTCCTCTTTTTCCTCCTGCCCTTACTGTGACTCCTGAGTTATTCTCAGAAGTAAAAGCTTTCCACGCCTGCCCGCTCACCCGCTATTCCCTCACACGACCAGGAGTACGAATGTAGATACCTGAGCCACTCAGGCAGAACGATGGCCCTGGAATCAGGGAAGCAGAAACCTTCCGGAGATGAGAACTCAGAAGCTTGAATGTACTGAGGCCTAGGGCAGGGGAGATCGAGTTCACCTCCTTGTGGGGCTTCCAAGACCTCTGGGAAGCCCTTCCCCCCCCTCCTTCCCAAATCGCACCCATCTGCAGCCCACCCCTACCCCCCACCCCCTGCAGGCTACACCTCCATTAGAAATGACATGATAAGAAGAAATGGAACACAGCCCCAAGGGCAAAGACTTGGACTCCTAAGACTGGGGTTCGCGCCCTGGGCCTGGGCACATCTGTCAGCATCATTATTGGATGTTTTTGAGGAATACAGATGGTGCTTAGTACGATTCCTATGTTCAAGTGTTTTGCATGTATTATTTCATTGAATCCTCATAACATACCTGTGGGGTGGGGAATATTATTATCTCTATCGTATAGCTAAAGAGTCTGAAGCTAAGTGTCAGAGAGAGGGAGACAGGGGTCAGTGCTGGCTGAGTGTTTGGAAGGAATTTGCTGCTCTCTGGGTGATTGTGGGCAAAAGTCATTCAATTTACTCCCCTTCCTGGGAGAGGGAAGGGTCTGGCGGATGAGATGGGGAGGGAGAGCTCTCAGGACTCAGCATTCTCAGGAGACCATGTAACAAGGCTAGGAGAATGGACTCCAGAAAGCGTGTGAGTTTGCGTCCCAGCTTTGCTGATTACCATGTGGATCTTGGACAAACTGCAAAACTAACTGGGCCTCGGCTTTCTTATCAGGAAAATAGGGCTCTCAGTGCCACCTCCTTCACATCAGAAGGCTGTAGCATCAGATGTGAGTCACGGAGCCTACACAGTGCATTGTATACAGCAAGTGCTTCATAAAATGTTAGTTTTGTAAGGTATCTGGCCTAATACATGATATCTAGTTTAATCTGAGGATGCCTCATGGCAACCCCACCCCCCGACAACCCCCCCGAGGCTTCCAGTTCCGACCCAAGAGCCGTCGAGTGGGCCTGAATCACGTCCCCCCCGCATTTCCGCGGGTGTCCAGGCCACGGCACCGGACGCCCCCGGGGATCGTGGCCCC